>JASCZW010006094.1:0-112273 GCA_034211315.2 Aedes japonicus
ACCAACAAAACATACCTGACTAGTTGTGTTGGCAAATGACATTTCACGAATATGTTTGTTTCTCAAAATACGGAAGACTTGTGTTGCTACATTTGTACAACATATTATGCAAAGACGCAAGACGTCAGATGTAAACAAACATGTCCTTACTCAAAACATCAAACAGATAAATGACATAATAAATGAGTCTAGATTCGAATAGCATGAAACGTACATCTACATTACTAAACAAGTCAAATTGCACTTTTATAGATCTACAGCATGACATATGGAAAATATAACTTTTCGATTTATGTTTTTGGTGCTACTTGGGAAGTCATATTTATGTTATCTCAACTGAATGGCAACATGTGTGCTACTAGGGTAATGATTGGTAACACGCTATGCGCATGTGAGATTTTTCATGGTGATATTCTCACAACGGCCGTTCAGAATGGTTCGACGGATGCACATGAGAGATCATTCCCGCTGAGTTTTCGCTCGTTTACTCAATTCCATCATGTTTGGTTAAAGAAAACAAGAAACGTTCTACAACGTGCTTCATTTGGGAATATCAGGGCAATTATCCCCCATCGCACCTTCAAGAAGTCATTACAAGCTGTCCACTTGGTTCAGGCACTTTTGAACGTTGATGGGGCAGCCGATTCACACATAAAATCTGCCACGACCGACTCGACAGAACGCGCCCATACCTCTTTCTGAACCGAAAGGCTTGTTCCGGAAACAAGACTTTGGTACCCAAACCCACTAAGATGCATCAAGTGTCTCAAGTTTGGGCACACTAGCAACGACTGTATAGGCAAAAAAAAGATGCAGTGAGTATGGTGATGTATACTAAGCAACATAAGCTATCCGTAACAGCTATCCGAGGAAAAAATGGCACTCCGGACAAAAATAAATGAATGAAGGAAAGAGATCTTTCGCTGAAACTCTAAAAGTGGACATGGAAATCCAACTGGAAGAAAAAATGCAGCAGTTCAAAGATGAGATGAATACTTCCATCCAAGAAAGCGAAAAAAGGTCCCAACAAGTGCAAGAAAACTTTGATACTATGAAAAATAAGTGCGATCAGTTACTTCTGGCATACCAAGAAGAAATACAGAGAAGAAAAAAGGCCGAAAAGGAACTTGAAAAACTGCAGGAACAATATAATAAACTAGAAAACCTGCTGAAATTGTACGGTCACAAATAATCTTCCAAACATACCAGAAGCCATGAAACCACATCACTTTCCTCAAAAAAAAAAACAATGTGTCAAAATGACGCGCAATCATCTATCAACAAATACAAAACCTACTACCGTCAAAGACCAGATGGCATGAGAGCGGCAGGTGGCGTATTAACAGCAGTTAAAGAGGACATAGACAATAGTGCCATCGACCTTAACACAAATTTGAAAGCAGTAGAAGTCAAAGTAGGTTCTCCGCCAAACGCGAGCATTTTAAATGTGTGCTTTCCACCTGGTGAACTGATCCAGAAGGACGAAATATCGGATCTAAAGGGCGATACGGTCAAAATTTGGTCAATATCAACTTGACGTATTTCTTTCAATTTTGCATTTAAAAAACCTGAACACCCCTCATTTTTGAAGGTGTGTGTGTAGAATGTTGCTCCTATTTTGATTTTGGAATTCACTCTTCCAGTTGTCAAAATGCCGTCCAAGCAAGAAGAGCAGCGTATCAAAATTTTGCTCGCGCATCGCGAAAATCCGAGCTACTCGCACGCAAAGTTGGCAAAATCGCTAAAAGTTGCCAAATCAACCGTTACAAATGTAATTAAAGTGTTTGGAGAACGTTTGTCGACAGCCAGGAAGTCTGGATCGGGGGAAATCGAAAACCGGAAGCCGCTGAGACGACAAAGAGAGTTGCCGGTAGTTTCAAGCGAAACCCTAACCTATCTCTCCGAGATGCCGCAAATAAGCTGGGTGTATCGTCTACAACCGTGCATCGAGCCAAAAAACGAGCCGGACTATCGACTTACAAGAAGGTAGTGACTCCAAATCGCGATGATAAACAAAATACGACGGCCAAAGCGCGATCCCGGAGGCTGTACACGACGATGCTGACGAAGTTTGACTGCGTGGTAATGGACGACGAAACCTACGTCAAAGCCGACTACAAGCAGCTTCCGGGACAGGAGTTTTATACGGCAAAGGAAGGGAAAGGTAGCAGATATTTTCAAGCACACGAAACTGTCAAAGTTCGCAAAGAAATATCTGGTTTGGCAAGCCATCTGTACCTGTGGCTTGAAAAGCAGCATTTTCATAGCTTCCGGGACTATCAACCAAGAAATTTACGTGAAAGAGTGTTTGAATAAACGTCTGCTGCCTTTCCTGAAGAAACACGGTTGTTCCGTACTGTTTTGGCCGGATTTGGCATCTTGCCATTACGGTAAAAAGGCCATGGGTGGTACGCCGCCAACAACGTGCAGGTGGTTCCCAAGGACAAGAACCCTCCCAACACGCCAGAGCTCCGCCCAATTGAGAAATACTGGGCTATTGTCAAGCGGAACCTAAAGAAGACCAAAAAACTGCTAAGGACGAGCAGCAGTTCAAGGCAAACTGGCTTTCTGCGGCGAAGAAGGTGGACAAGGTGGCTGTACAAAATCTGATGGCAGGGGTCAAGCGTAAGGCCCGGCAATTCGGATTTGGAAAAGCGGAAGCCTAACTGAATATTTTTCCTGAATTTTATACTAATTGAACTTGAAAAAGAAATTTAATTTGATTTTTTAAATAAACGATTTCACCGATTTACACGCGTTTTCCCTTGACCAAATTTTGACCGTATCACCCTTTAATCGAGCAAATTCCTAAGCCTATCATAATGGTAGGAGACATCAACGCATATCACCCTGTGTGGGGATCTGATGAATCCTCCCACAGGGGAAGGAGTTATGAGGTCAATCATCAACGAAGAAGAACTAGTAATACTCAATAACGGAGAAATAACGTACGTGAACAGTGCCACCGGCCTAGGATCCCGCATTGACATCTGTTGCTGTTCCGACCAGCTAGCGGGGAGCCTTGAATTTTCAGTCTCAGAAGACCTCCACGGAAGTGATCATATTCCACTGATCATATCGTTGATGACGCCTCTGCAAGAAAAGAATAACACACCCAAATGGAGAATTGAAGAAGCTGATTGGAATAATTATCACAATCTTATCGAAATATCAAACAAAGATGATGCTGTAGAACAAGTTGAGAAAATAACTAAAATAAAAGGCAGCACAGCCGGAAAACAAGTGCCATGGTGGCGCGAGGAAGTAGCTGCAGCAGTTAAAGCTAGAAGAAAAGCCCTCCGAAACCTACAGAGAAATAAACCAGTGAATCCAGGACCCCAAATAGCCAAGGAATTCCGAGAAGCAAACTTATAAACACAAGAAGTCATAACAGAGGCGAAAAATTATCATGGATAGCATTTACCAAGAAATTTAATGCCCACACTCCAGCCAAAGATTTGTGGAAAAATTTCAGCAAAATACAAGGAAAATACAAATTCTCCCACTTCAGAGAGATGAAACTGAGTGACCAATGTTCAACCAACAACAAAGAAATTGCCGACAGTCTAGCTATGCATTGCGGTAGAGTATCCAGCAGCAAAGAATATACAAAAAACATCCTGACATATAAAAGCAATGTAGAACAAATTCCACTTATCATACAATCAAGAAGACGGAGTTGAATACAACGCTCGCCCCATTCTTCTAAAAATGAGCTGGAAGCAGCGATGGAAGGACTAACAGGATCATCACCCGGCCCAGACGGCATCCACTACGGTATGATTACCAACTTACTATTTTAATATAAAAATTTGCCCATCAGTACTAAGTGTCACGCTATTCTTAATTGCAATCGACACCATATAATAATGAGAATCACTCTCAGTGATTCATAAAAAAACATATTTTCCAAATCCTTACACTAATTCACTACTAATTAAACCTCAACTTAACTGTTTCACTTCTGCATACTAAAAGAGGTCGATCGACTGTTCGATCGGGCTATTTGTAATCTAAGGAGTGTATCGAAAAGTAGTTATAAACTTCCAAATAATAAAATAGGCATGAAAACATGGTTAAAATTAACATACTATTTCCAGTTTATTATAGCTTAACATGTTTACAAAGATCCAAACGGAAAAACTAGTCATCATGTTCATTTCTGTAGAATGCCCGTACCTTTGATTTGACACCTGCCATCAAATTCTGCACAGTGACCTTTGTGCACTTCCTGGATGCCGCTGCCCAATTTTTCTTAAAATCGGTCATGTTTTGGGACACTGTACCATCCTTCTTAAATATACGCTTGACTATTGCCCAATAGCGTTCGATCGGTCGCAACTGGGGACAGTTTGGTGGGTTGATGTCTTTTTCTACGAACTTGATGTTATTCTCCGTCAGCCACTGTAAGTGGATTTGGCGTAATGTGCCGATGCCAAATCTGGCCAGAAGAGAGGAGGGGACTGGTGCTTTCTATACAATGGTAGCAACCTGTTCTTCAAACATTCCTTTTGATAAATCTCAGCATTTATAGTTCCTTTTGTATAGAAAATTGAAGAACGCAAGCCACATGTGCAAATAGCTTGCCAAATGAGCACCTTCTGACCGAATTTCTCCATCGCAACAGTCGTATCTGCGGTTGGCACACGTTCCCCAACAGATTTAGTATAAAACTGCGGCCCCGGTAGCGTTCTTGAATCTTCTTTAACGTATGTTTCGTCATCCATCAAAATGCACTGGTCGACATTGTCCAAAATGCAGCTGTACAGCTTTCGAGCCCTGGTTTTGGCACGAGACTTTTGTTCCGGAGTTTGTTTGGGCACTTTCTGCTTTTTGTACGTCTTCAAGTCATTCCTGCGCTTGATTCGTTGAATCATTCCGATGCTGGTCCTGAACTTCTTGGCTAGATCGCGAGTAGAGGCAGATTTGTTCCGTTGAATATAATCCACAACTTTTTGGTCCAAATCGGGGTTGCTGGAGCCGGGTTTCCGGCCACTTCTTGGTAAATCCTTGAGGGAGCACTCCTTACCAAACTTTTCGATGATGCGTTTTACACTTGCCGGGTGAACATTTACTCTTTTCGCAATCTGGTTGTAAGTAACACCCTTTTCGGTGCACCAAGCGTGCAGAATTTTCTTTTTAGTCTCAAATTCAATTCGCGACATTTTGAATACAACTTTATCAACGGAAATGAATGAACCGAATAATCATTTTTGACATGTAAACAAAGCAAATGGCGCTCACACGCTAAAAATATATACAGTAGTTTATGCGTAATAACGCATCGAATGTTTATAACTACTTTTCGATACACTCCTTAAATCTGCTGACGGGACGTTCCGCTGGGCTCTCTGGTGGAGTTGGACTTTAGCTCGAGTGGCGTGGTATGATATCCGCTGATCTGTTGGTTCTGGCGGGCTGGTGTCATGTCCTAGGTCTGCTCATGTAATTCCTCCGGGGGTAAGATCGAACGTCCTCGGTCGATTGGGTGGATTTGACTCCTTTCTGTTTGTTAAACTTTCTGCTCGTTTTGGGGTATTTGATGGTGACTACGACTTTTTTCCTACGGAAACAAATAATTGCAATTGTTATGATAATTATTGTGGTGGTTGAAAGACCGCCAAAGAGTTCATAAAACCATTTCCTGTTTTCAAACTGTTGTAATTGTATGTGCTCAATCCGGTGTCTATTTTACTTGTTTCCCAACTTATGCTAGATAAATTGAGTTTGTCGATGATGTGTTTGTTGATCTGTAGGCCTGGGAAGATTCCTGTTAGTAGCTTTGTGGGGTTGAATCTTTCTTCTGATGAAAAGGTATTGTTAGCGATTTGGACTGTGCAATTTTCGAAATGTATCAGGAAATTTCCTGTTAATGTTCTGTTATGTGGTCCACAATTTGAACCTATGTACTGATTTCTGGCATTATTTATAAGTAGCATGTTTCCCGGTAAAATTCCAAAATCGGTTTGTGTTGTTTTGGATGCAGGGCAGTGGCTTTCTAGTCCCATTATAATTGGGGATATGCATTTGTCCGAGAAGAGTTTTGTGTAATGTAACTGTTGGATTGATTTTTCTGGGTGATCCAGTAGTATAAAGTTTGTTACCTGATTTCACAATGTAGTTAGGGTCTCTGCTATGATTGTATCATTTACTATAAGTGGTATAATTTTGATTATTTCGCACATGCCGTTGGTTTTGGGAACTTCCAATATGTAAAGCAGCATATCACTTTTGCTGACTATTTTTGGTTTTGCATAACTCAGTGCTTCTTCTGGAAAGTTAGTCGTGATGCCTTGTTCGTTGATGATTGTTTCTATGATGAAAATTTCCTTCAGTGTTAGTAGCTTACTGTCAGAGAGCGATATACGGGCCCTCAGGATGGCGTCTTCAATTTCCTCGAGAATATTATTCATTGTATCCGAGAGAGAATTAGGGTGAGAGCATCAGTTTCCTTTGATAAAATGTTGTTGACTGCGGTAAGTTGGTTTATGGTATTAGTTATTCTGAAAATTCGTTCGTTGATAACTTCGTTGATTTTAATCTTGTTCATTCGTCTGATCAATTAGTTCGTTGAAAGTTTTGTTGATAATCCTCAAATCGTCTGCGTCAGGGTTTCCTGCGAGCCATTTCCAACCTTTTCCGATGATGTCCCAACGTTTTGGCCTGCTATTCTTAATGGGTTTTAACTTGTATAAATTATCTGCTAATTGTCTACTTTTCCTAGTGATAAGGCTTGATAATGGTAAATTTCTATCAATTTTCCTTGAAATATCTAAAAACGAAACTACATTCTCTTCTAACATTGTTAAATTTATAGGGTGAATAATTTTAATGATACCTGTTTGGATGAAACAATCTTGTTGCTTTAGTAGCAGCAATGCTCTTTGATTTAAATCCTCAATTTCTAAGTGTTGGCCTAATATTTGGGTTAAAGCTAGTAGAAAGTGAAACCTAGTCATTCCTAACATTTTTAAGTCTTTTAATCTTATTTTTATGTCTTTTAATTTTCCTAGAGTTTTCAAAAGTCTTTACTTTTACCTGATTTGCTTTAGTTCCAACTGCTCTGGGATCTAATTTTTTCGTAAGTTCGGTTTAACATACACGTTTTGACCTTCTTGAAGAATGGGGGATCTTCTTTCCTATCGTTACCTTTTGTTTGGTTGTTGTTTGATTTTTCGATATTTAGTTTGACTTTTGAAAAAATTTCGTTGGCTTCCTTGCAATTACTTGCGGGTCCAATTGGTCTCTTTGGTTAAAAGCACTTCTTGTGGGCTGAATTTTGTAGAAGAATGAATGCTGGAATTATATAATGAAATACAGATTGTGATTAGTTCTGGTGTGTTCATTTCTGGAAATTTGTGTTTGTTGGTATTGTATATTTCTATAATGGTTGAATGGGTTTTTCTACTTGTCCATTGCTTTCAGATGATGAAGCATAGGCAAGAGATACTCCCAGATTGCTCAAAAAATTCTTAAGTTGAATAGATCGGAAGGTGGTTTCGTGATCTGTTATGATTTGTGTTGGTGCTCCATAGTGACCAAAAAATGTGGTAAGCGCGTTTTTTACGTCTATCAAATTTTTTGTTTCTATGGGGATCATTTGTGCAAATTTTGAAAAGAATCAACCATTGATAGAAAGTTACAAGAGTTGATAGAAAAAATATCCATGTGAACTCTGTCCATAGGTTTCCTTGTGACTGGTCTCGGTGAAATCTTTATGTTGTAGGGCCTCCGTTCGTATTTATGGGTGTTGCAGATGGTACAGGTGTTTATTGCGGTGGTAATCTTGTTGTGCATCTTAGGGAAGAAGTATGCTCTTTCAGTTGGTTTTCTACTTCGGTTATACCTCGATGAGCTCTTTCGTGTTCCTTTGTGATGAGTAGGTTTTGCCTTTCTTCGTTTGCGACGTCTTCTACTTGAAAATGGGTAATAATGAAGTATCCAGAACAACTAAAATGATTTTTATAACATTGTTGAATAAGGTTTATCAAGTTTTCGGGTGCGAGAATTGCCGTTTGTTTGCCATTGTGGTATTTTTTATGTATGCTGTTATCGAAGTCTCGTCATAATTTTCCATGCTAATTGTAGCTCGTCTATAACTCAAAAACCGCATTAATCCACTCGATGGTGAGACTGAACCCTTCTTACATTTCACCAGAATTACAAACTCAAATGTGGGCAATATTGTACTGGATACATATTTTCATCAGAAATTCCAAGAAGATTCATAAATATTCAATATGCCATACATTCAGTTGATAAAATGAACTTTTTGTCAATCCTGAACGTATTGCTCAGGATTGAACAAAAATTAAAATATTTCCATTAATAGTCTTTAATGACCTGTGTTTGTTAGTTATATTAAAGGAGAAATTACATAAATATTAGAAATTTCATATGATCAGTCCATAGCATGAATTATTAGACAATCGTAAGCGTCAATTTTGATTATCGATATGGATTCAAGATGCTTAATAAGTACATATTCGTTGAAAATAGTAAATGGAGACTTTGTGTAATTTTCGAGATATACTCGTTGCAGTTGAAAACCAGCCACTCGAGCCAATCGATGCTGCTCTAATTCTATACAGTAGCATAGTGTGGCTAGTCCGCTGCTGTGCTATACAACGCTCCAGATACGACACAATAGAATGCAAGCGGCATCGATTGGTGTGATTGGTCTTGTTCGGTTTTGCACTGCAACGAGGTATATTGTCATCTCACAATTATGTGCTCTCAGGTATTGTTTTGGTCATATCTCCATGAAGAATTATCCAATCATAATGAAATTTTGAGCAGTTATTTGGAAATATCTTAGCTTTGATTTGGCACCAACAAAACTAAAATCAGTACACAAATAAGCTCAGTATGTAATCGGAGACTAAACTGTTTGATTACTATTATAATAGGCCTTCAAGTACTGTTTCGTTCATATCTTCGTAACGAAATGTCCGAATGAAAAAAAATCAATAGCGTTCTATGAGAATGTTGTAGCTTCCATTTGCCGTCAACAGAACTGAAATCGGTTCACAGATGGCTGAGAAACCGATGTGACATTATTTGCTAACGCACACACACACATACAACACACACATACACACACACACATACATACACACAGACATAGTGCTCAGTTCGTCGAGCTGAGTCAGAATAGTATATGACACTCGGCCCTGTGGGCCTCGGATAAAAGTCGAGTTTTTCAAGCGATCTTAATACCCTTCTTTTGATGTAAGAAGGGTAAAAAGGTGATTCTATCGCCTCAATGTTTAGTTTTGAAATTCGGAAAATAATTTGGTTTCTATAATAATTAATTGGTCGTTCGGTTGATTTGATAAAATAGTCGTCGGAAATGTCGGCGGAATGTACGGTTTCCAAGTCTTCGGATCTGTTATCTGGAATGTCATTGTGTTGTCTGACTTCTTCGTCTTCGGATACGTCAGTTTGGGATGTTTCTGAATTTCCTTCGTTTGCGTTAATTTCAGTAGGATTTTCTGTTTTTCGGCTGAGGGCATCTGCTACTACAGTTTTTTTTCCTGTTTATATTCTACCGTATATTGGTAACTTTCAAGTTCTAATCTCCAATTTAGTATTCTATTGTTCTTAGTAGAGGTTTTTATGAATGTGAGCGGTTTATGGTCGGTGTATAATTTAAACTGGTTGCCAAGTAGATATGGTTTATATTTTCGTATTGCCCAGATAATAGCTAGTGCTTCTTTTTCTATCGTTGAATAATTTGTTTCCGCTTTGTTTAGTGTCCTACTAGCAAAAGCGACGGGGCGTTCAATTTTATTTTGAATTTGAGATAGCACTGCTTCCACAGCGTGGTCACTGGCATCCGTGGTTAAGATAAATGGCAAATTGAAGTCTGGGTATGCAAGTATTTGGTCCGAAGCGATGGTGTGTTTCAATTTTGAGAAAGATGAAATGTATTCTGGGTCTTTTGTATTGATTGGTATATCCTTTTTCAAATATTTGGTGATCGGTTTTGTTATTTTAGAATAATCTTGAATAAAGCGACGGTAGTAGCCAGACAATCCTAAAAATTGTCGGATTTCTTTTTCGTTAGTCGGTATTTTCCAATCTAGGATCTTTTGGACTTTCTCAGTGTTAGGTCGAACACCGTCTGATGTGACAATATGGCCGAGGAATTCATTTAACTAATCCAAGGAGAAAACAAGGTCGTCGGTTTTTAAATGCCACTGCAGACCCAAAACGCGAACAGTCGCAGTCGGTTCAGCTCTCAACGACGGTAGTGTTGCTTAACTATAGGACGTAGTACTCCTGGAAGACGCTCTTCAAGTTCTTTTGCATTAAAATTCTTTATAAACTGGGCGATTGAGGAGATGAAACGGCACCAAAAATCATGGATTTCATCACGTAAACGTCGGGAAAATCACTACGGTTCATGCCGCGCCAGAAGAAACGCTGAGAATTCTGATCCTGTTCTCTGATTACCACCTGGTGGAACATTTCTTTAATGTCCGCCATGAATGCCACTTTTTTTTGCCTCTCTCTCATCAGTACAGCTATCAAAGACGGAACGAAATCCGGGCCCTTCAAAAGGAGGTCGTTTAAAGAGAATCCGTTTGATTTCGCTTTAGCGTCCATTACTAAACGAAACTTGTTTGCACTCGTAACACTAAAATGCGGCAAATACCATGTATTTGGTGTTCCAATTCTCTCCGCGGGTTGTAGCTTTCTTGCATAGCGTTTTGCAACGTAATCTTCAATTTTCTGGCAATACTGCTTAGCAAATTCCGCATCAGCATCCATTTTCTTTTCCATAACAGATTAGCGGCGGAGTGCTTGAGGTTTGCTGTCAGGAAAGGTAAAATTGATGTATCTATAAATTTGTCCGACTTCGTAGCGATCATTGCAATGCTTTAGTGTTCGATTCATAATATCCAGGGCTCTCTCATCTTCTTAAGACAGTTTAGGACTTTGCTGTCTGATTCCAAAATTTTCGATTTTGTATATTTTCTTGATTAGCTCAGTCAGTTCCGGATCTTGATCGTTACAACAGAGGAACACGTGGAATTGATTCGCATCTTCTACCAAGATGGCAGCGAGTCAATTGTAAACCTCTAATCGAGTATTGCGCCGTTTTCAATGGAACAATGAGGCCTGCGTTGTTTGATCCAATTAAAATCCTTGGAGTGGAGTTTTGGATTGTAATCAGCTTTTCTTCGTCAAGAAGAGGAAACAAACTTCTAATTTTTGGAATGTCAAGGTGCACAGTAGGAAGATTCATATTCTTGATTGTCCTCACGTTCTTCATTTCGTACCATTTAGCTTGGTCGCTTGGTCCAGATATTTGAAAGGATAGCATCTTTGACTCCGAATCCTTGTGTGATATTCCATTTGTCCAACGGTAAGTTACCGGGCACACTGTACCGTATAATTTCATTTCTTCAGCCAGGTCCGTATCAATCATTGATAGAGATGATCCCTCGTCGAACAGTGCAAATACTTCATAAATGTTGTCTTGATTGCGAATTTTAACTTTTCCAACACGAAGAAGAGTCTTACCGTTCCTTCCATTAACGTGGCAGACATCTTCATTGTCATTTCTCCTGGACTTACGACTCGGTTTCTTGTATTCAGCATCCGAATGTACCAGCTCATGATGGTTTTGTTACATACCGTACAGGTTTTATCAGATCGGCAATCACGTCGGGAATGATCTTGCTTCAAACATACATAGCATACATGACTGGATCTTGCTACAGAGCGGCGTTGCTCTACGGAAAGCTTAGTGAACTGCTCACATTTAACCAGGCTCGTGTGATCGTTTGATTTACACAATGGACACTTTCCTTGTGAATCAACTTCATGTGTACTGACTTCAGCACAGTTGGTTTTGCCCTTTTAAATTCCTTTCGATCTTTCCGGTTGAGAAAAACTGGATTCAGGCTCGCTAGCTGGTTCTCCATTTCATCCTCCAACCAGCAAGAAAAAGCATGAAAATCGATAACTTTGTCCTCTTTGAGCATGGAAGCCTTATGCCTTATCCACATTTGCTTGCTGAAAACAGGTAATTTCTCAGCCAGATGTGAGATTAGTTCAGGGTTCATCAAATACATCTCAGCTTTCACGTTTTTCAATGCCACCGCGGTTCCGATGACCGCATTGTAGAACGAACGAAAGGACTCTATGTTGCCGTCTTTCACATAATCCAAATTTCGTAGTAGCTCCAATCTGCTGGCCACTACCCACTCAGTGCGTCCGAAATTGGATTTGAGCATCCGCATGATCATGTTAACGTTTTCAGGGGCAGACAGTAAGCACTCTACAGTTCTTCGAGCCTTACCCTGCAAAGCGTTGTTTAATCTTCTACTTGTCGACTTTGAAGCGCCTTGAACGCATGACACAAAACCTCGTTCACACCATTTTCATCTACTTGATGTTCAGCTTTATCCGTGTCTTTACCAGCGTCTGCATCGACTCCGTTTACCCATGCTTGAATGTGTTGCATTGAGCTTTGACTTGAAATGCCAGAACAGGAACGCAGCTCGATGATATGAATGGCTCGTTCACGCTTTTTCTTGATAAACTCCGCTTTCTTCTGCTGCATATTGAGTTCCATATCTTTCTGGATTCTGAGAGCTTCCATCTGCTGCCTCGCTAAAATTTTATCCTGTTCTAGAGAGATCTGCAGTTCTTCTTCCTCCAGTTCATCAACGAGTTCCAAGGCTCTGATTTGACTTTGCGTTTTGCTGGCTAACGAGTTTCTGCTTCTATGCGACCGATTACCACCAGCACTAACGGACGCGCAACTTCTTTTCGACTTTGACACTGAATTATTACGAGCGACATTTACTTGTTCAACACCTGCTCAAGCAGTTTCAGGCAGAATATTTCTCCTGATGGGAGTACGTTCCATTATGGCTTTTCGTTGAAACTTTGGAAGGTTGAGTATATAATCAGCTAAATATTTTGGGACTATACCTGCGTTGCACCTCTTGGGTCTTTCGAAAAATGTTCAACAGTGGAAATCAAAACCCCGAAATCCAGGAAACAGACACCGCAGAAACTCAAATTGAACAACGGGATTATACCTGAAAAGTACAGTCATAAATGCCCCGGAGTAACATTAGATCAACACCTTACCTTCGAGGCGCACATCGAGGAGATAAAGGCAGCTTGCACGCAAAGGATTCAATTTCTAAGATATATCGGCTCTAAAAGCTGGGGCGGCGACCGTCAGATCCTCACAAAATTCTACAAATCAACAATACTTAAGAAAATGCTCTACGCGGCACCAATCATATCCTCCATCCATTAATGAGACAAGAAAGCATCCACAACAACGGATTACGAATAATCACAGAAGCATTTCGAACCAGCCCGATAAAAAGTATACAATTTGAAGCCGGCATCCCAGACATAAGATCTCTTCTGAACCAAAGAATGGCCACGTATGCATCTAAGGAGAAAACCAACGACCGACAAAATTCAAAAAAAGAGACAGAGGAAGATAGCAGTCACAGCTCAAGAGAACTGTGGAACCAGACATCAGTCACCGAACCAAACAACATAACATCCCGAAGTAGAAAAATCATAGACGGCCTAGGAATCAGCTTGCCTACAAGCAACTCTCACAGTTTCTACATGTGCACCGTGGAAAAGGAAAAACATACAAATCCACAAAACAATCCTATCAGCTAGCAGAAATGTAAAATACGGAGTCGAGCCAAGAAAACTTTTTGCTTGAAGGATCCAAACGAAATACAAAAACCACACAGCAATATACACAGATGGATCTTAAATCGACTCCAAAACAGTAAAAAAGCCAGATCCCTTCTTAAAGACGAAATAATCAGTCTAACGAATGATATCTACTGAAAGAGAGCAACAACTACCTTTTGTTGGATACCAGGACATATAGGTATCCCAGGCAACGAGAAAGCAGATTGTGAAGCCAAATGAGCACTCAAATCAAACACCATACCACGTAAGGCAGTAGATCCCAAAGAAATCAAAACCATAATTAAATCTAGCATGATCAACAAATGGCAAATTGAATGCCATGCGACCAGAAATAATAAGCTACGAGAATGCAGAAACTCCATAGCATCCTACAAGCAGGCCGTAGACGAAAATCGTAAAGACACAGTAGTAAATACATACTCACCAGACTATGAATTCTTCAAGGAAACCGCGCTGATCGAAGCGATATGATCATTTCCGCAGCTGAAGCAAGTATCGATAACATGGGAAACTCAGACTCAAAAAAGGAAGATGTTAAACAGATTGGTGACCGACAGGTTACTGTCATCGAGAACCAGGAGGTTCACACGGAGTTTCATCTGCAACACGAATGGAAGCTGACAATCATCATGGCTGCAACACTTACCCTCCTGGCGCTGAAAGTCATCAAAATTGTCTGGAAGTTCTGCAAGAAGCTCACTTGCTACCATACAGCAACAGGTATAATCAACATGGATCGAACTATCTCAACAACGTCGGAAGCACCGAGATATTGAAGAAAATATAATGTTTTAGAATAATAGAAATTAAGAAGTGTTCCTCAAATATGCAACCAGACTCGAATAACATTTTGAAGAGTCTATAATTCAATAAAAAAAAAATACCCACTGTGCCTTCAACCGCCTGACGGTTGGTGGGAAGCAGCCAACAGAAAAACTACAATATATCATTTGCCGAACGAATTGGATTGGATAAAGTGAGGCGAGCAGAAGTTGACAGTTCAGCATCTCAAGGCCATTCTCCGCACCCACCCTACTGAATGCACCGGTTTGCGGAAAAAGTTTTCTCCCCCCTTGGGTTTTTCGAAATAGTGGTTGATCATGTTTAAGTGTCCAATGAGGGGGAAAATTTATCGGAGCAACGAGATTCGTTATGGTGTTTTATTAAATTTTTCCCTGCATTACTTCCTGCAACGACCGTCCGACTTGCTCCTCTCCAAAGCTGACGGAAGTAATGGGAAAAGCTGAAAGTTTTTTCCTCGAATCATAAATCAGAGAGTACCGTTCCGCACAATCCTTCGGAAGCTGGCGCGAACGTAGGAATCTTATTGTTCACCGTCGTCGTCTTTTTGGGTCAGCCTGCGGAAAATCCGGAACCATCCGAGTGTATGAAATAGCTTATCTAAATAGAACGCACGCACTTGAAAGGAGCCCGCATGCAAATCGTAATAATTGCACTTGGAAGCAGACAGCTGTAAAGCAAATGCCAGGATGAATAAGGAGGTGGCTTCGCATTCATCTTCCCCTATGCGGTTCGGACTGACCGCAGCTTTGAAAATTCAATTAAAATCGCTCTGATGTGGAATTGTTGCGAGAGTGAATCAGAGCGAACTGGGTTATTCTAACAGACCGACCGCAGATACCTACTGCACTAACCAGGAGCAAACATTTGTTCGCGAACTTTACGTAGGTATGTTTCGAACAGGGGGAATAACGGGATCTATATTTTATTGTGTTTGTTCGCCAAACAAGTTGTTCAAATATAAATAAGCCAATATTTCATAACAGCAGTCATTATGAAAAGTGCGTGAAAGGAACAGATTGAGTCGAAATCAGAGCGTCACTTTATCAGCATCATTCGACAACATGCATTATTATTGATGTGTGATGATGATATGTACTACCACTCATTGTAGCACGGAAACTAAGTCTGACAGCAATGGGCTCTGCTCTCTGTTAGACTTGGTCAAGCCTCAATAACCACTAATTGTCTTTACCATGCCATTGTATGAACGGTCAAAAACAGATTGCGTGGATCGATAGACAACATCACTTAAAAGTTTCCACAGGGATATAAAGAATATTCTTCCAACAACAAGATTGAACAATAAGTCATAAGAGCGAGCCATCTAACATAAGGATGCCCCAGTGAGCGGGAAAAAGAACCCGCCCTCTATTCACAAACTGTTAGCAATGGGGATTTGGCATTCCCACTCTCCCATCCAGAGTGTTTTAATCGGGTGCCCTGATGGTCCATTCCATTCCCATGGTATATTTATATGATATTGTATTTATTTAGGGCTTCAAATGATGAGTCGACAAATTCGAAGGGTCCGTCTGAACAATGGTCCTCACAAGTCCCTACCTCACGTCTCCACGAGTCATATGGTCACAAAAGATTGCCAGCTGAAACATGGAGACGCTGCCCAAGTAGCACACTATGGTCATAATTAGTTGTAGTAACTTGATTATGACTTAGTAAGTCATATTTATGTTATCTCAACCAACTGGGTACAAGTGTACTACTAGGGTGGTTGGCGCAGGCTGGGCAATGTTGTCAGTTTGACAATAGCGAAGGTATGGGGAGCGACTGAAGATCGTGTACCAATAAATCTATTTGTAATCTATTTGCCTAAGGCAGTCAAAGGATTTGTTGGCTGGACAAGGGTTCGTGGAGTCGCCAGTCCTTTGTCATGTGAAAACACGTGGCCTTCTGGCCGTAGTCCTCCGAAGGTCCTCATTGAGATCGACTGGCCCTTCTACAAAAACCCATTGTAATGTTCACAAATTATTATAGTATATAAGACCTTCGGATTTTAATATCTTTAAGTAACACGTCTGGTTATCTCACTGTCTGCAATCAAAAGACCACGAACAAAGCATTTATTCTTGCTTCAAACCTCTGTACAATGTTTCATCGATAGACTGAGCTCAGAAAGGGTTTTCCTCGATTGGTCGAACACTACAGTTCTTCCCCCTAAAGATTTCACTGTATTTACATTTTAACTTTATATATATATATATATATATATATTTTTTTTTTTTTTTTTTTTTACTATTAACAATCAGATCATCATTTTTTTATTTTATTTTTATTTTTCAGAACATAAATTTCACTCTGTTGAAGTTTATCTTTCTACTCGTAAGCATACATTTCAATTGTTCGAATCCATGTAAAATCATGAAAAAATGATCTTAACCTAATACGAAATTTTCAAACCTATTCTCTAAAAATGAATCCAGCTAAATATTCTATCTTTTATTTGTTTTCTTCTTACGTAACCGTTCTTATTTATTCTCGCAAAATTGGTTTTATTTCTCGCGTGAATCCTAGGACCCAATGGTGGCACATAGTGTGCTTCATTGCTGCACAGAATTCTTTTGATTCGTCGAAGTTCGATCATCATTACGCATTGAGCTAGTAAAACTTCTCGTTGCAATTGACTGCGTCGCACGTATTTGAAACGCCTACAAACGCTATCATTTTCTGTCGGTTCGGCTGGAACATCTGGAAATCCGCGAAACTCTTCATCAGAATCACTCGCTACTCTGCGCCGTTTGTTTCTTTGAAGGGGAATATGAATTGTAGTTTTTGTTGGTCTCGGAGGAATAATACGTAGTTGATTCCGATGTGCTTTCAGTGTATACCTGCCAAAAGATATTTCGAAAACATTCAATGAAACTCTTTTGACATACTGCGCTTCAATCCACTTTTCAATGGAAGGTTTATCATTATTCTTATATAATACTTTATCTCCCAAAGCCAGCGCAATGAATGGATCTTGATATGGCGTACTATCATCTTTAAAAGTCTTTTCCTTCCTAGGAAGAGCTTGAAGATGGTCTTTATACCGACGTTTAGGATGTATAAGGTCCATTAACATTTTAGGCTTATAACAGAACAATTTTTCAGATGGAAATCTGTCGTCCGACAAACAAGTGTTCCTATAATTTGTCAAGAAAAGCGTTAACCTATCCTCAACCTCTAGAGATCTCGTTTCAGGGTCGAGCATGAACTTTTTTAATACGTCTTTGACTACTCTCACCATTCTTTCTGCCTGTCCATTGCTACTAGGATTGTAAGGCGGACTCTTCATCACAATGATGCCTTGGCGCTCCATGAATGAGCAAAATTGGGAAGAGTTGAATGGTGGACCACCATCAGTTACAAGAACATCTGGCAGTCCAAAACGTGCAAACATAACTGAAAACTTTTTAATCACCCTTTTTGCATCCGTTCCATATTTCATTATCTCTATTTCAAGCCATTTACTATAACTGTCAACAATCAGCAGGTAGGTTTTAGAATCAAAAAAGAAAAAGTCGGCGTGAATGCGACTGAATGGACGAGTTGTTGGAGTCCATGAAGTATTTGAAATAGGCTTAGGAATCACTGCTGTTTTCATACATGACTGACATTGTTTAACGTAATTATCTATATCGTTGTTTAACCCCAACCAAAACAAACATCGCCTCGCTGTTTGTTTCATTTTGACTATCCCAAGGTGATTAGTGTGCAGTAGTTTTAAAAGTGCATTCTTAAGCGATACTGGAATAAATACTCTGTCCTGGTATAAAATGCAATCTTCCACTAGCTCTAAATCGTAACGTAAAGAAAATATAGATTGCCAAGCTTTGTCAACTTTGTTTGGCCATCCATTATTGATATAGTCAGCAACTTTTGATAGAAATAAATCAGTCTTAGTTTCTTTGGCAATCAATGAGTAATCCAAGGGAAAATCATCAAAAAAATTTATACTTTTAATATTACCACTATCCAGGAACTTAGGAACACTTTGGTCCAGCGGGAATCTGGAACAAAAGTCCGCATTACCCATCTTAGACGATGGTCTGTAGCAAATATTAAACTCATAAATAGACATTTCCATTACATATCTCTGCAGTCTAGTAACACATACTTGGTTTTTACCTTCTTTTCCAAATATCCCAAGAAGAGGTTTGTGATCTGTATATATAGTAAATTTTTGCCCAAATAAATACTTATGGAATCTTTTCACCGTACAAACTAAAGCTAATGCCTCTAGATGTAGGATTGGGTACGATTTTTGAGCAGAGTTTAAAGAAAATGAAACAGAAACTTATTGGTTTCTCTTGTCCATTGATATCATGGGCCAAAACACCTCCCAATCCATAGCTACATGCGTCAGACACAACTACAATGGGTTTCTTGGGGTCATAAAATTCCAACATATTTGCGTTGAGCAAAGCTATTTTACTTTCTTCAAAAGCTTGCTGACACATATCATCCCAAACAAATTTCACATCTTTTCTCAATAACGCGTACAAACATCGCAATCTCGCAGAAAGATGCGGCACGAATTTACCATAAAAATTAATAAGTCCTAAGAATGCTTTCAACTCAGAAACATCTTTTGGAACTTTTGCTTCCTTAATTGTCAATAACTTGTCAGGTGATGGAAGTAGACCCTTCTCTGTTATTAAATGTCCCAAATATGTAAAAGATTTCACAAAAAACTTACACTTTTTATAATTTACACTTTATGTTTTTCTGTTCAAGTCTTGAGAGAACTAAATGTAAGTGTTTTTCACATTCTTCTTTAGTTTTCCCCGCAATAAGTACATCATCTAGATAGCAGCTAACATATTTCAAACCAATCAACACCTGGTCCATGACTTTTTGAAATATGGAAGCCTGGCAGAGGCTCCTTGAGGTAGCCGATTATAGGTATAAAGCCCTTTTATCGTGTTGATTACAACAAATTGTCTAGACCTTGTAGAAAGCTGCAGCTGGGTGTACGCTCCCGCCAAGTCAAGACAACAGAACCATTTGCATTCAGACAAAGAGGCGAAAATGTCCTGCGCCAGCGGTAGGGATACGTATCCGGAATAATAAATTTGTTAATTGAAACACGACAATCAATCACCATCCTTATCTCATTGTCTTTCTTAGGCACTATAACAACTGGCGAAGCCCATTCACTAACCTGTATTGGTGTTATAATATTCTGCTTTTCTAAAGAATCCAAGTGTTCTATGACTTTGTCCTTAAGCTTGAATGGCACCTCATATGCTTTCCGAAACACTGGTCTCTCCTCTTTAAGAATGAGATCCGCCTCAAACCCTATTATAGGATGTGAGAAATCATCATCAAAAATTTTTGGATAACGCAAACGTAAATCAAACACATTACCATCGTGAGATGCTAAATGTCCGTTGGTCAACCTGTTCACTCTCAAAGAATTTCCGAAAACATCCCTCCAGCCGGGATAGAAAAGATCTAACCAATTTCGTCCTAACAAAGGAACGAAACTACGTATTCCGTCGAGAATGATGAGAGAAACATTATGTTGGATATTGTTACTAGTAACATTGACCAAAATTTTGCCGAAAATGTTCAACTGTTGTCCGTTCACTACCACCAGTCTATTGTTGCAACTTGTTACCCGAATATGAGCAAAATACTTTCTATACATCGCCAAACTGATGACCGTCACTGCTGCTCCGCAATCGATTTCCATACTAATTTTGGTTTTATCAACAACAACGTAAACAAGACATGGTTCATTGGCTCTACTTACTGCCGAAATCATCATGCACGGATAATCATGAACCTCTTCGTCCGAATCCCTAATGCTTAAACGTTTGAAATCATAACTATCAACTTGGTTTCCCTCATCTTCTACAAAATTCACAGATCTACGATTTGTCAACTTAAAACAATTTCGTTTCACATGCCCTCTCTTTTTACAATAATTACATATAACATTAGCATGCGGATTCTCTGCTCTGTAACCCCGGCGATCATGATAGTCAGTTCTCGGTTTGTATCTCATAATAATTTCTGCGATCATACCGGTTGCTACTAGTGACTTGTCCGCGTTCCCTATTCGGTGATCTACTACGACTGCGGTAATGCTGATTATATCCGCTCGAACCTGCCCGATTGCTGTTGAAATTCTCTTGCCGAGCTCTATCTCCTAAACGATATCTAACAGAGTTTATGCTTCTATGCTCATCATCGCGTTCTTTCACCTCTTTCGCCCTTAGTTTCGCCAGTTCAGTCCGAACAACCAGTTCTTCAACCTCTTCTAATGTCATATTATCTTTCATCAATAGTTTATGCTTCAACTCTTCATCTCTTAATCCGAACACAATTTTGTCTTTAACTGCCTCATCCTTATGTGCACCGAACCCACATTGACTTGCCAACAATTTTAGACCTAATACATAATTTTCCGCGGGCTCATCAATACCTTGAACACGAGCATTAAACTTATGTCGGTATAACATGTTCGGCTTTGTTTTGTCTAACCGCTCTTTTAACTTGATTATCATTTCCTTATAGTCAATTGTTGCAATGGTAGCCCCTGGAAATATGAGTTTAACCTCCTCGAATATTACAGGTCCACTTAAGGTAATAAAAAGATTTTTTCTGTTGCCCTCTGAAATATTATTCAAGACATATAAAATATCCATACGTTCCATATAATCACTGAAACTAGAGCCACGCACATAGTGGTCTACCGTGCCAATTAAAGAAGACATATTTTATTTTTGTATATATTTTTTTTTTTTCAGCCGCCGCAACAAATGATCAAAACACCCTAAAAGCAAACGAAATGATATAATCTCTAAATGACTTACTTGACCAGGATGGCTTACTCTTTGTTTTTGATACCCAGCGTCACACCGAGGCTGATTCAATAGCGCTGCTATCACCACTTACGTCGTTGATTATCTGAGTATCGACGTCGGCGTCGATCTCTCCGAAAAGGCTTTTCCCTGTTTACTCGAAGTTGCTCTCACTCCAGCTGTTTCTCACCGAATTGAATCGACGTTCCCAAGATCCTGTCACACTCACACTAAATAGCGACTCTCACAGCTTCCAGATGCTTTATAATTACAATTCACTTTGCTCACACTTTAGTACCTTCCCAATAGATGATGCTCACTGATATACAGCTGCAATTTCACAACCGCTGAGATCTCTTTTTTTTGCATGTACAAAACGTTTTACAGATCAACACATCCACTACAATATCTGCAAAAACGCTAGAACAATGATTTGGGACTATGAAAAGATGAATTCAGCGAAACAAAAACCAACACCTCGAGGATCACAATGGCTACCTTTTTCTGGTTACACCACTTGTCGATAATAATCACTATTTATATTAATTATTCTGGGAATATCACTACCCTTTTTAATTTTTCAGGAATTACAAACCAAATTGAAATACACACGGGTCAGATGCTGTGGTGCCAATTCAGCTCACCGACGCCGCTAATTGAAATTATACAACCCAATCTTCGTATATTCACGCACGGCCAGAAGATATCTGCACGCTACCTTTCGCCGCTGTGAAAATAAAATGTTCTTTTTACACTATTTTTACTATTTTATAACTTTGTTCTCCTATCGTCGCCACTGTAATGTTCACAAATTATTATAGTATATAAGACCTTCGGATTTTAATATCTTTAAGTAACACGTCTGGTTATCTCACTGTCTGCAATCAAAAGACCACGAACAAAGCATTTATTCTTGCTTCAAACCTCTGTACAATGTTTCATCGATAGACTGAGCTCAGAAAGGGTTTTCCTCGATTGGTCGAACACTACACCCATCACGTAGGCTATTTTCTCGGGCATCTTTTTGAGAACAGTCCTGCAGACATATGGAACGTTCATTGATTACGTCACGCAAAAAATGACTTTTTATAACCCACCCTTGACACGTTTTTTGTATGGACCTTCAATTTTTTTGGTATGGATCGTCACGTTTTCTCAACCCCCCCCCCCCTCCCCCCTTACTGCGTGCCGTAATTAATGGACCTTCCCATAGGTAATCCTTGCACTGATGGTGGGTTATAATCACATCACATACCTTAAAAACACTTGGCAGTCATTTATGAACCATTTGAATAAAATACCGTGCTTAAATTTAGTTTAAAATTAGAAAGTTATCCAACTTTTATATACTGCTTAATTTTGTACAATTATTTTAAACTTTTCAAATTGGCACCACTGTCTAAAAATTGGCGGTGGCACCCGAGAGCACCATTTCACCCATCGCACAGTGGAAAAAAAAGACCATAAGCGTAGGAGTCTTGAAAAATAGCTCATCTTGTAAGAAAAAATCGAAAAATCTAATGGATCTCATTCAGGGTTCACCACAGTGAGTATCCTATTTTGCCCAATTCTTCCTTCATTTTTTATGCAAACTAAAATTATTATGTAGAAGGAGAGAATCGCTCATCACCACGAGGCATCCAAGAGTGTACATTGATGTTTTTTGCTGTGTTTTTTTTAATGTGCACTCTTGGTACCTCATGATGGTGAGCGAACATCTCCTTCAACATCATACTCGTTACTCCACGCACGGAGAAGTGAAAAATACGGTCAGGGTGCAATATGGACATTTATGATAGGGAAAGGTGAATATAAGGACTGTTCATTAAAGAAAGTGGGCACCTATTTGCCAAAGGAAAATATTTATTTCTGAACGAATTCATGAGTTTTCTCTATATATTAAAATCGACATACATATGACTGAATTAACGTGAGTTTGAATATTTCTAATCAGTTCTCATTCCGAAGAACACTCGGACATTTCTCTTGATACCTCCCATTAGACTCTACACAACTTGCTCCGTAAGTTTTCGTTGTGCTGCCGATCAAATTTTCTTGAAGCAACAGAGTCAACAGAGTATTTTTCGATAGGACGCAGTTCAGGGCAGTTTGGGGGATTGTGGCATTTTTCAACAAAATTGACTTTTTCCTTCTTGAGCATCTCCAACGGAGCAGAGGCATAGTGAACAGATGCCAGATCTGGCCAGATCAATGGAGGATCCGTATCATTTTGGTAGATGGGTAGAAACCGTTTTTATGTATTCATTTCTGTAATGTTCCCGTTGACTGCGCCCGTTGCCAAATATGAAGAACTCTTCAAGCCACAGGAGCAAATGGCTTGCCACACCAAAACCATTTTTCTCTAATATTTCGGTTTGGATGTACCGCACATCTTTAGACACATCTGTCCTTTGCTCAGCGTTGAAAACATACAATTTGATAAATGTCTCGTCGTCCATTAAAATGCACCTGTTCGACTTTTGGATGAGAACGTCATACAAGTTCTGTGACCATATCTTCGAAAAAGCGTTCTGTGAATCCTTCTTTTTTGTGTTTTCTGCTTCTTATAGGTTCTGATATTGTTACGTTCCTTGTTATTGTACACAGTTCCGACGATAATGTCCACTTTTTGGCAATTTAACGAACGGAATGTTTTGAATTCCAGGTTAGTTTGAATCATAATGTCTATTGGTTATCCAAGATATTCAATAAATAAGTTTCAAAACACAGCGTAGCTTTGCATAGCCCAAAAAGTTACTGTCTCAACTGTAAATCTTATGTTTTGAACTGAGGACAGTTCGAATGGCCTTGAATATCCCAAGATTGTCGCATTATGTCTGTTGACCTTTAACACTACTCAATGAATACATGTTGTTCCTTTGCAAACTGCAAAAATCTACTGTTACAACTGTAGATCTTATGTTCTGAATTCAAGAACAGTTTGGATGACCCAGATCATCCTAGTTTATCTCGTAATGTTTGCTTACGTTCTAAAATATTCACTGAATATGGTTGAACGCGTAGCGTTACCTTGTAAAGCCCAAAAAGTTATAGTTTCTACTGTGGTGGGTGTTGGCCAAATTTGGGGTTTTCAGATATAATCATAAATAGGTTATAGAGTATTTTGCATACATCTAGTAATCTAACGTCCGTGCTCCATCACAATGTTTTCTTTTGTGATATGTCCAACACAATTAGTAAATTGAACTGAAGGTGAGTTTGAAAGAAGGAAAACTTGGAGTAGTTCACACGTACCCACTGGTTGACACTGATTATTGGCCAACGTGCTTTTGCACATTTGTTTGAGGATTTATTAAGCGAAACAAATTTCCAAATCCCAAGTTCGGATGCCGTGCTGCATCAGTGCCCAGACTTTTTGTTCATGAATCTAGACACTTTTCAAATCCCAAACTAGCATGCAGTTATGAGCTTGTAAATCATAATATCATATAGCGTTAAATCTCAGGGGGTTGATTCACCGATTTCTTTTACAATGTTTCCAAGTTGTAACATTCCGCTCACTTGCACATTTTCTTTCGTGATTTGATTTCGTGATACAATCGGTGGATTGTAAATTTATAGTTAGGTTGTTACAGGATGCGAAGGGAGCTGAGCGGAAGAGATGAATACAGGGTGTCTCACAATAGGTGTCATCAAAACAAATCAACCCAATCATACAAGCTACATTTTTCATTTGAAAGATATATGTAATAACAATAAATTATATTAATGCAATTCGAATCTCTCGCTCTGTTCCTTGATAACTTTGCACAAACGTTTTGTAAACCCATCGCAGCTGGCACGCACGATTTCCTGAGGAATTTGGCCCCAAATATCAACCAAATGTTTCTTGAATCGATCTAAAGTAAGCGCTTTCGTAGAACCTATATGTTGAAGCAAATAACTCCAAGCAAAGTAGTCAAGTAGGTTGAGATCCGGTGAAGAAGCAGGCCATTCTTCGCTTGTGATGAAATCGGGCAAATTTTTCGCACACCACGCTTGTGTCTTCTGGAGCTGAAGCTGAGTCCTGTTGGAAACTGTGCAGAGTCATTCGCTGCCGACTCAGCGAGAGGGGTTCTTGCTGCTTTGGAAAACACTTCTTACCACGGCCGCGATCGGGATACGAAAGAGGCTGATCGATGAGCAAGATGCCTGATGTGCCCATGAGCTTTCGCATGTCGGGTTGGCGCTCGGTTCACGCATATGCTTGTACCTGTCAAAGTGAGCTTAAAGAACAAGGGATAGGAAACAGTATAATAACCGCAGGGAAAGACACAATCAATTCGCTAACCCACAGAAACAGTATGGAGGATTCTCATATAGCGTTGAAGCATGAGAAAGCAGATGGTTCTTCAAAACCTGCTCGATGTAATATTCAGTGTTGATTTTTACGTTAGGTTCTATGAAAAGAAGAGGAAGTTTTCCTTTTCGTGAAACGGCGCCCCATACCTTGATTTTTGATACATTCTGATAGCGTTCTACAGCTGGAATACTGGTATGATTTTTGTCATACACACAATCATTTTATTGATTTTGACTGTTCTGAAGGAGGCAGAGCATTTCATCCGAAAATAAAATCTCGCAGTGACCGTATCGAACCCAAAGATTTCTGCTTCTTTGGACCCTGGCTTGCTTTTGACACTCCGTCAACCCGTGAACCCGTGTTTTTTGTACTACGTGCATTCCAGATCATGTCTGAGGAGCCTCTTCATTGAAGCAGGGGACATTTGAAATTATCTGCTCAATTCACGGCCAGGTACAGTCGGATTACGTCTTATTGCTCCCTTACACATTTGATCTTTTTCCCCGTTCTGGCAGTTCGTCTGGCACATCTTTTGTGTTGAATATGGACATTTCCAGTTTCCTTTAACCGTTTCAGGGTACAAAGGCAAAACGTTTACTCACTTCGGACTGCTCAAAGATATTTAACATCTGACACGGTCTAAGCTTTTGCCAATGTAATTTTAAAACATGCTCCCGTATGGCTTCCATGGTAGCTGATATTTATAAACAAACGAAATTGCTTATTTATCTACAGCAATAAGCTGTCAAAATAATACACTCAAAATGGGTATAATAAATTCCGCTGTTAAAATTACCCTGCGGAAATAAACCACGGCTGAAAAAATCCGACACCTTTAGCTAGACACGCTGTAAAAATGACCTCTCAGAAGATTTGTGTATAAATCAAACCAACAACTAACCTTCAAGATGCATTCACTTTTTAACAATCAAACCAGAAGCACGCGTTTTATTTCAACTCTACTGGAGGCTATGGGCCTAGACGACCGTAACCGGAAAATAGAAGCAATTTTAGATGCCATCTAACGAACGAAGTACCGGATCTCAATAAGGCGGCAGAAAGGGAGGTCAGACAGAAGCAGGATGCCACGGTGGCAATACTGGCAATTGAGATGCGGGCCATACAGGAGCTGAAAGGATGGAAAAGCAATTCCACCTGGGCATTTTCGATGCGGATGATTTTCATCCGTGAAGGAAGTTGGAGTGCCGTTGAGCCAGGAGACGCTGAAGTCGGGGAAGCTCGTATCAAAATGCGAGGTGACGATCTGTCTGAGACTGGAGACTTGCAATTACGGTCTTGTCCAGGATGCGACGGATACATCTAAAGCATGGAAGAAGCTAGCAACAGCCTTTCAAAATACCGGATTGACACGGTAGATTGGACTACTTCGGAAGCTAAAATCTATCCG
Organism: Aedes japonicus; assembly: GCA_034211315.2. Lineage (NCBI taxonomy): Eukaryota > Metazoa > Arthropoda > Insecta > Diptera > Culicidae > Aedes > Aedes japonicus. The sequence goes on from JASCZW010006094.1 coordinate 27,038, forward strand.
TTTGGTCAACAGTTGAAACAGAACAGTGTGCAAGAAAACGTCAACGAGCTGATAACTGGATACTAGCTGACTAAGATCGGATTCAAGGTGGATGTTTCGTGGTTGGTGGCGTTGCTGTTAATAGGACTACCAGACCATTCGAACCAATGATGATGGGGCTGGAGGCTCCAAGAACGAAATTATCGTCGGATACCGTGAAGGCTAACATTCTGCAAGATGTGAAGCTTGAGAGGGAACCTACAAGTGGCAGTAACGAAGAAACATTATACACATTAGGTGCGAATTTGAACAAATTCAAGATGCAAATCAAGAAAAAATCTGAGAAAGCGTGCTTCAATTGCGGTAAGTCTGCATTGAAAATTTATTTCTGTTAATAAGCTTTCGTTCGTTTCGTAAACATGGATTTTGAGCTTATAACAAATGTCTTGTATTTTGTATGAAACATTAATATTGCTTTCTATCTGGTGGAGTGATAGCATATAATTTCACCTTTTTGTATAATACACGAAATGAATTTATTGTCTTTTGTCCATGGTTCTTGTAATACGCGCGCGTGTGTATGCCGGAAGGACTGAGAAAGAGAGAGAGAAAGAAAGAGAGAGAAAACGCAAATTGTTTGTACCGCACTACTTTCAAATATGTTGTATTCAGGTATTATTACGATTTACTAGTATTTTTCTTTTCCATTGGAACACCACTAGTGTTGGTTTTTGGTGTTTTCACACTCAACATGTTAACGTATTCTGATATTTGGCAGATATAAACCTCTCAAACTTGTGAGTGGCAGCATCCTTACTGTTGGTTTAAATGGGGGCCAAAATTTAAATAACTTTAATGTGCATCGCTGTACAGAGAATAAACTAGGAACATAGTTATAAATCTTTTTTCTGGCGTCGTCAGTGGCATTGAGCACACCGTTTACCAAAACGGATCCTGCTGCATCCCCAACCAATTTATTCAACAACTGATTTCTCGTGAAATGCAGAGGATTTTTCGACGTCCTTCAAAGCGAGTATCACGTGAATGTATTCCTAACCATTCCCTACTTAACTTGCATTCTGGCGAGGCCAGCGCCAGTATTGTCCTTGTTTGGGATTACCAGTTTTTACTCATTGAGGATGTTTATTTATTTGTCGTTATTCAGAAGTAGGCCGTTTTGTTACAATGATCGAAACATTTTTTGTTTCACTTCTTAGATATAGGGTAAGGGGATGTAATGTTAGCCTAGCTCCTTCATTCAGCCTATGTACCAAATGTGTCAATAATTTAGCGATAATCAACAAAATCATGTTGCTATTAAGAAGACCGATGTAATACGAAACAATTGAGATAATATTAATCATCTTATAGTTTTTCACTTCCGCGTAATTTTCGATTTCTTGACTTTTTGGGGCATCATGATTTCACTGGTTACGCTGAACAGATGATCTACACGATCTTCAAGTGATTTAAATTTGGCTTAATTGATTCAATAAAGCAAGTAATGCAGTCTAGATGTGCAGAAAATAATTACACGTTACAAACTTACTGTTCTTATAGCTGAAACAACAATGATTTTACAAGCAAATCATAGACCCAATGTTGTGGACATATTTTTTTGTATGTTCCCAACTATGGCCTGTTGTATCAATAACGTAGTAAAAATGTTGTCATTGGTGAAATTTAAAGTAGAAATGTATGTGTTTGCGGTTGCTTATATTCAAGTGGCTCATCTAAACACAAACCGAAGGAACTAAGTCGTTGTATAGTGATTCATAAAGTTTTCATTATTGAATGGCTAGTAAATCATATATGAACATCACTTATGTGTTTCAAAGCAGTTTTACTTAATGAAGTTTGCAGAAGCAGATAATTTCTCATCTCCATGCAAAGCGCTAGGAGTGGACAATAATTTATTGCTAGAACGAATAGACATGAAGAGAAAGTGTATTGATAGTTCCGTATAGGGCAACGGCAGGCTTTGAAATTGAAAGATACAAGTTTGAAAACGAGCGGAGGGCATTTGAAACGGTAGTATCCGATCGGGCACATAACCCTTTGTCAGACTACCCCATGCAGGATAGGCAAGGGGGGGAAATCTCCTTGACTGACAAAAGGTTATGCAACCGATCGGGGTCTTATACTACCTAATGCTTTTTTCTAGTTCTAGCAATTTGTCCCTCTCCCAATACTGCCTAACATGTGCCTGATCGGATACTACCGTTCAAATGCCCTCCGCTCGTTTTCAAACTTGTATCTTTCAAATTCAAAGCCTGCCGTTGCCCTATACGGAACTATCAATACACTTTCTCTTCATGTCTATTCGTTCTAGCAATAAATTATTGTCCACTCCTAGCGCTTTGCATGGAGATGAGAAATTATCTGCTTCTGCAAACTTCATCAAAGATCGTTACTTCCGCGCAAGAGGGAATACCAAAAATAAAAATCAAAGTTTTACTTAAGTTTGTTTTGCGAAATATTGTGTTAAGTAAAGCCAAAATAGCTGGCAATGCCTTAATTCATAGAATAAGAAGAGAAAAACCGTACAAAGACTGCATTTAGTAAAAATCCATCAAATGGGACGAAGTTGCATCCACGAATAGACCCAATTTGGTGCCTGTAGACCGACATTAAATCCATATCCCTTGAAAGTTTCAGACTTTATAAAAAGAGTTGTGTAACTTTGCGTGATACATACTACCAAATGTCTTATCAAACTTATCTTAGTAAGTGTAGAACTAGTTGAATCTCACCTTCAGCTTGAAAACTTTAAGAGTTATAATCAAAAATGGTAGTTGCATAATAGGCTGAGTCAAGGGACACATACCCTATAGTACGCCTTAGAAAACTAACCTGCCGGCGTCGGTGGTGTAATGATAAACGTTACTGCTACTTGGCACCCCAGTGGGTCTGGATTCAATTCGAGTCGACGTCGGTGGTTTTTCTGAAGCGAAAAAATCTGGTTACGTTTTTCTTCGGAAGGGAAGTAAAGCCGTTGGTCTCGGCTCATATTCATGAGTCGTTAGGTAGGGTCCAGGTGGTGGAGTCGTCTCCCTGGCGTCGGTGATTGTCACCATGTGAGGAAATAGGCCGACGGAAAAAAAGCAAACTAACCTATCAGTGTTACAATTTTATTATTTAGATTATCTAAGTAAATTGAAGTATAGCTTAGGTTTTGTTTTTGTCATATTGAAGTGAAAATTTTCACCGTGTTATTGTAAGTTGACATCATCTGATTTAGAAGTCCCAATCAGGCGTAAGTTGTGCGATGATGGCTTTTAGTAAATATTTTTCTATTCCGTATTTGCCGGGACGGAATGTAAAAATTTAGTTGAGATAAAAGTTTTACAGAATCAACGCGTTACGAAACAATATCTTTTACGAATGAAACTTATGCAAATTCACGGAGCACCTTTATTGATCGGAAGCTTATAAGCATTCATCGTTCTTCATAAGATGGAAGAGATAACCTTTTCCAACCTAATTTTCGAAAGGGTCACAGTAGAAACTGCTTCTATACCGATTCTATTTGCTCTTCTTGTATGACTGAAAAGGGTGACCAAACTGCGCTACAATATTACAGTATTGACCTCGCATATGCACATATGTTTTTATTGTGTTACTTACCTTACCGATCAGACTAAGGCCGGCGTGGCCTCTGCTGTACACAGAAGTAGTCTCCATTCTATTCTGTCCATGGCTGTCACTCACCAGCCTCGCTGTCTGCGGAGGGTCCGCAGGTCGCCTTTTATTTGATCAATCCACTTTGCTCGTTGCGCGCCTCTTCATCTTGTACCTGTTGTTTCGTTTTCGAGAACCATTTTCACAGAGCTGTCGTCCGACATTCTTACGACATGCCCAGCCCATCGTAGTCGACCGATTTTTGCGATGTGTACGATGGAAGGTTCTCCCAGAAACTGGTGCAATTCGTGGTTCATTTGCCTCCTCCACGTTCCGTCTTCCATCTGCATTCCACCGTAGATGATACGCAGCACCTTCCGTTCAAAGACTCCAAGGGCGCGTTGGTCCTTCACTAGCAATGTCCATGTTTCGTGGCCGGAGAGAACTACCGGTCTAATTAATGTCTTGTAGATGGTCAACTGTGTGGTTTGGCAAACTTTGTTCGATCTTAGCGTCCTTCGGAGTCCAAAGTAGGCACGATTGTCATCTATAATGCGCCTTTTTATTGCTCTGCTGGTGTCGTTATCGGCAGTCACCAATGAGCCCAGATACACGAATTCGTCTACTACCTTAATTTCATCACCGTCGATCTAACTCGTGCTATGAGGCTTACATTGTCTTCTCGTGAGCCTCTTTCCTTCATGTATTTTGTTTTCAACGCATTAATCACAAGCCCAATCCTACCAGCTTCAGCCTTAAGTCTGATGTACGTTTCCGCCATCGTCTCAAAGTTACGTGCTACGATATCATCGTCGTCGGCGAAGCCAAATAGTTGGACAGTTTTTATTGTGTACGGGACATGATGTTGATGATAGTATTGTAATGTTCAATAAATGTAAGTTTCGAAGCCAAGATAACTCCAAAAACCCTTACATTTTTCAACTGGTTGATACGCAGATAAAAAAAACATTGGATTTTATGCGTTTTCAAATGCACATAAATAGAATGCCAGATAAGGCAGAAATCAATGGGATATTTCATTTAAATTGAGGTCGGATAACGCCTGCATCTAGCTTGTTGTATGACAGATTACAAATATTTTTGTATGGTGCATGGAAGATTGCATACAACTTCGTTGTTTACGCCTCCTTTGGGTTGAAATTAAATGAGAGGAAATTTTACGCGCTTGTTAAAATTAATTATTTTCTTCTGTGAACTAACATGTTGATCCTAACTGGTTTCAGTAGCCATTATTATTGGGATTGAGCAAGCCATAATTTTATAATGAATATCTTGAATTTTAACCGCACTTTTCATACGGTTAAAATTTTGGCAGTTAACTATAATATCTGTACCTAATTGTGTTTTTAAAGGATTTTTTTTATTCCTTTATTATCGAGATTTTCAGCCCTGGGCTGATTCATCTCCCGCCCTAGTTACTCAAATACCTCTTGGTCATTTTTTGTAACTTGTCCGGGGTGAGGCTCGAACTCGTGACTTTGGCGAGAGAGGTATAGATGCTAACCACTACGCCGGGGACACCCTCTTATGGAAGAATTTTGTGATTTTAGTTAGTCGATGAAAATTTTTTAAAAGTAACTACCCCTTTTTGATCTAGAGATGTCGTCAAGTTTTCGTTGTCGTCGTGCTCTTCAAAATTGTCCTCCCCTAAGGGTTTTATCACTACTGATTAAACTTCGAATGTTACAACTGTAGATCGTATCTTCTGAACTCAAGGACAATTTGGATGATTCCGATAACTCCAGTTTATCTCGTAATGTTTGTTAATGTTCTTGAATATTCACTGAGTATGATTGAATATGCAGCGTTACTTTGCATAGCCCAAACAGCTATAGTTACAACTGTAGACGTAATGAACTCAAGCATAGTTTTGATGACCTAGAACATCACAAAATAATCAAATAATGACTATTGGCCTTTCAAAAGGTTCATTAAATATGTTTGAATACATATCATAATCTTATATAACGTTTGCATTAAAATAAATGGACAAAATTTTCCGATTTTTCATGGGTTTACCTTCACTCGCACTGACAAAACTACCCATGCAGCATCAATCATAGTAACCCATGAGTCAGCAGACAAAATTTGACAACTCTATCAGTCGAACTCTAAAACCCCGTTCACATTACAACCTATATTACGCGATATAGAGTATCTTGATATCAAATGTCATGCACATTATATCCAGTGAAAACTAGATGTATAGATGCTGATATCATGATAGTCTATATCACGTAATATAAGTTGTAGTGTGAACGGGGCGTAATCGTGATGGCAAAAACAGTGAAGCGACTCCGTTCAGAAGTGTGCGTGTTCAAAGAACGGCACCCCGCCGCGTCGAAAACGGACACCGCGTGGCACTTTGTGAATGCCGGATACGACCGTTGCGGCATCTACAACATCTTGGCACTATTAGACAACAATCAGAGCATCGAAAGAAAGTCCGGTTTCGGACGGCTGACGACCCTGAGCGACAAGATGCTCCAAGGGATGCTGAAAAGGAAGACCGAGGGAAAAGTAGCTACATCGCTGCGTGTGCTTGACCAGGAGGTCGGTTCAAGCGGCCAAACAGTGAAAATGTACCTGGCAAACATGAACATACATGTCAGGAAGCGGAAGTCACTTCCACTGGTTTCGGAGCTGCAAGCAATGACACAGCGGTTGCGGGTTGAATAAGATGGTCAACTCGATTTTCTCGGCGAATCGCGATGAAGCGATGGTGATGGATGACGAGACCTCTCTCACCCTGTATGGCAACAATTGGCAGGGCAAGGACAACTTCCCCTACGAAGGAAGTGAGCTCCGAGGTGAAGTTCATTTCACACACCAAGCTCCCAAAGATGGTGCTGCTGTGGCTGACAATCAGCGAGAAGGGGATGTCAAAGTCCACTCTTCTTTCGCTCCGGACTGGCAGTGAACGGGGAAATTTATAGTACGAAATGCCTGTCGGAAGTTGCGTCGTTAATCAAGAAATACCATAAGGTCGAAGATGCGGTGTTCTGGTCGGATCTGGCGTCGGCCCATTGCTCGAAGCGATCGTCCCATCTAGAATTTCTGGGCCAACCTGGTATTTCCCAGATATCCCCGAAATCAACATTGTTCTCTTCTGAAGTTGATACGTGCGATCGGTGCTTTTTTTTTTTTGAGAAATGACTGAGATATTAGCGATCATAATCTGACCACTTTTCGTGACGGTCCTAATGCGATTTTTTTTAATATGTACCCCAGTATAGAAAATAAAGACGAAGTCCGACGTCAAAAGCGTTTTTTAGCAGATAGGCCTTTTTTATCTGCGACTTACAGACTTCTGCAGTGTCATGCGCTCGAATTTTTATTTCTTGAGAACGCTAGTGAATTTTTGAGATGATATGCAGCTTTTCCACAGACAACAAAAATGATTGACAGTTGAAGGTCCACACCCATTCACTTCGGCTGTCATCGAATCGCGGTAATCAATCTAATAACTGTGCAATAAACCTGCAACCGCCCAGCATCAGCAAAATTGATTGCTGAACCTCGGCAAAACAGTTCATAATCGAAGCTTATCTACTCACCACAAATTAGCTTCATACATTTACAACCCATTTCAATTGAGCTGGGAAAAGATTGAATGCTTCGTCGTCTATTCTCGCTGACATAAAAAAAGGAAATCTCAGTTCCGAGTACCCGCCCTTGCGGAGCAGCAAAAATCAAAGCCTCAATTTCCACCGCTGTCCCAACGCAACGAAATAATCCCCACCGTAAGAGGCTAATAAACCCAATTTACTGGCTGCCATTACTTATATTTATCGCCAATCATTAACTTTCACAGCCCCTTTATCTGGATTCCATTCGGAATCGGTCATCGATTGGTTTGTTTTCTTTCCCAGTAGCAGTGGCCCAAAAGACAATGAACTATTTTTTTTTCTTTGCCCCAGCCTACTACTGAGCAACGCCGGCCGAGGGGAAACGAAAACCCGACCCATAACAACATCCTTCCCATTGAGTTTGAATTTCTTATTTACTGCTGGCATGGCATGTCATGTCGTGTGCGAGGAGGTTCGTTCCCACCATCAACCTACTGCTTCCGAGTTCCGTTCCCGGAAAATGGATTTCTTTTCGTTCCTCCGGGTCGACTCGTGAGTCGCAGAAGACGCTTTTCGCGTGATCCCTCCCCTCGCTCGCGCTGGGTGAATGAACATTCCTCGTTGTCAGGCGGGTGCTTGTTAGTGATGCAATCGACATGTTTATGGCATATTTCTGTTACTATTGGAAATGCCGAGCGCTTAACTAGGTCGATTCGGTCTACTAGCAAGCAAGCAAGTTAGCACTAGGAAGTGAAACGAGCTGTGAAATCGGAGGATTCTGAGGGGATGGGCGGAGGGACGTGACTTTTGATTCATTGTTTGGATGCATCCTTCGGAAAATGTAAAATTCTTTTCAATGCACTCGTCGTGTATTCATGGAACCGCGCTTTATTGCCGTCTTCAAGGGCGCTGGGGAATAGTCGTAAAGGGAGAGATATTTTTCCACAAATAAATTTTCAACAAGGATTTTATTTGGTTTCCATTAGCAGCTGAAGGACTCGCACTGGCGATTTTCTTTATTTACAGCAGATGGAGACGACTATCCATCATCAGCAGCACCCTTCTCAAATTGTAAGAATGCGCTCCTTGTTTCAAGTCGTGACGCCAACCACCTTCGTTGATGAATATGTGGAAAACGTGCTTGTTTTAATGGTAATAAATTTATTACGTATATTCACTCCAAACTCCCCCCAAGACCGACGTCCTAAATGAACACTGGATGTGTGCGAAAACGAAATGAGATGAAGGAAAGAATAACAACGGAGAGCGCCCACTTGTGCAAGTTATGGACCGACAGAGTCGACGACAACGCTGATGACGACTTCCCAGTCCCGGGAATGGTTTAAGCCCCAACCAGCCAGCAGCCGAAGAAACTCAAGTGGCTGGCTGTTCGGTGTTATGCCTGCATTCAAACACACTCCTTTTTTCCTCAACTTCCAGGCAACCAAGCAACGGTGAGAGAAAAAAGGGAGGCGGGGGAGTGTGGGACAAGTCGTGTGCGATTATTTATGTTTGAATGAGTGATGATGATAGCTGCCGTGATGAACAAGTAGCGAGTCTGAGACAACCGAACCAACGACGAAGACGACGTCTCTCGCCACTTGAGTCATGTTCGTTAGCTCAAGTGGTGCGGAGGTTTTGCCCGTGGAAGATCCTTCTTTTTCCATTTCTTCTCCCAAGAAGGGGGGAAATGTGTTTTCATAAGACTAAGACTGATAGCTCTGGGTGGACTTCTGGTGGGACATAATATGGTTATACATTGTGTCGGTTCCATTTAGAATGCGTAGCCATGTTTACGACTGTGTGTGCCTAAATTATTGAGATAATGAATATAAGTTTGTGAGTTAGACGACTGCACAAAAAATGTGAATTTAATTTTAAATGTAGATCTGCAGACGCGTTTTAAAAGATAACATATCAAACTGGTAGATTTCCTGTTTTCAGTTCATTTTTCATACTAATTTTCTTCAAAGGGACAATTTAAGTTTCAGCAATGTTTAATATTCACGGGAACCAATTTTCAACCGACAATTTAATATTTTTCATTATCAAACCACTTTTCTTAATTCGTGCATATGATAATTGAGAATTTCCAAATGACGGTTGAATTCATGTGGCTTTCATGGGAATGAGAGTTTGAACACACATTTGGCGAGTACGTTCCACTATTTGTAGAAAAAAAATGACTCAAGATTATTTTTTCAAAAGGGTGGATTCAGCATAACTAAGAATTCCAAACCTGTAGGTCGGAAAACTTTAACTCTATGGAATAACTGTCTTAACCTTTCTCGGATATTAAAAAAATAAATGACGCAGAAGACATAAGGGTCAACATTGACCAGGATTTAAACCATTTTTAGAATCATGAAAATTCAACCTAGACACAATGTCTATACTCCCATTTGGAATGCATTGATGGTGATAAAATTTGGTTCCAGTCACCGGAAATTTGCGACAAAAGGAAGGAGGTTTTGATTTCGATGTGTGAACAGACTGGCATACAAAACATTCCGGACTACAAGTATACCTCGATAGTACGTACATCAACATTCTCACTTTAAATCGAAATTGTATAGAAACTGCTGATTGAATCTGCAATCTTATATGACCATAGGAAAGAGCAGCTTCTGTTCTTTCTTTTGGTTGTATTAGATTTCAGATACAATCAGTTGTTTCTATGCAATTTCGACTTAAAGTGAGAATGTTGATGTACGTACTATCGAAGTGTACCTGTAGTTGTAGAGCGTTGACGTATTAGCCTATATAATTGATTAGAAGTAATTTGAAATTGACCGTAGGGCTTTTGCTAAGCAATCTTTGCGTTTGCTTTGAAATACTGCTTAACAAAAGTCCTACGCTAAATTTCAAACTACTTCTATTCAATTTCACAGCCTGCCGAACGCTATCGGATCTATCGATACATTCTCTTCACTTCTTTGGTTCTAGCAGAAACTGATGTCCACTTCTGGGATCCCATGATGTTGGGAAGATTGTTCCAATTTCAAAACATCGTAATTGAATTAGCGTACTTCACGCAATAGAAAGATAATTAATAATGTAATAATATAAGTTCGAGATATTTCAGCAGAAATGGAGCTGTAGTCTATGTTTGTCAAATAAAGCTTGAGAGAGCTGCCGTCATGAGTTTTTTTTTTAATTCTTTATTTATGCAATACTAGCTGAGCCCGGTGCGTGCGCTGCTACGCTTGCAACTAAATGAAGAAAAATTTAATATAACTGGCACGTTTATGGTTTTTTCAAATGAGTTTTTTTTCTTGAATAAGCAGGAGTTCAAACTTCTATCAAAACATGCTTCTTATCCGAGAAATAGACGTTTTGTGTTTAAGTAAGCTGGATAATTCTCATTTTTGGTAGAAATTTGTGTTTCATTTGTATGGGAGCCCTCCCTTCCAGAGGGGGTGGTTTCTCAAACCACCATATAATGATTGCCTTCAAAACCCCCCACATGCCAATTTTGGTTCCATTTGCTTGATTAGTTCTCGAACCATCGCACTGAGCTCATCGATTATAATAATAATTATTTGAGTTTCATTTGTTTGAAGCCCCCCCCCCCTTCAGAAAGGGGAGGGGTCTTGAACTACCATAGAAACATTCGTGCCTTCAAAACCCCCCACCTGTCAAATTTGATTCGATTTGCTTGATTAGTTCTCGGGTTATGAAGAAATTTGTGTTTCAATCGTATGAGAGACCCTCTTACAGAGGGCGGAGGTGTCTCGAGTTACTTTAGAAACATTTCTTGCCTTCAAAAACCTCTACCTGTCAAATTTGGTTCTATTAACTTGATTAGTTCTAGTGTTATGCAGAAACTTGTGTTTCATTTGTATGGGAGCCCCGCCCCCTCCCCCTTTGTATAGGAGCCTTCCTTTCTAGAGAGGGGAGGGGTCTCAAACTTCCATAGAAACATTGCTTGCCTCCAAAAACTTCCGCATGTTAAATTTACAAAAAATGTGTTTCATTTGTATGGGAGCCACCCCCTTTTCAGAAGAGGGAGGGGTCTCTTACTATCTTAAAAATATTCCCCGGCCTCAAAAACCCCTACATACAAATTTTCATGCCAAACGGTCCTTCCACTCGCGAGTTAAATCGTGGCAAAGGAATCCCCAACTCATTTTTATTTATATAGACTAGCTGATCTCGGTGCGAGCGTTGCTACGCCTGCAACTAAATGAATGAACATTACATAGAACTGACGCTTTTTTTTAATGAGCTTTTTTTTGAGTAATAAGGAGTTCAAACTTCTATCAGAACATTTTTCTTACCCAGACAATACACAGTTTGTGGCTTAGTTACCTGGATAATTCTCAGGATTGGTTGAAATTTGTGTTTGAATTCACCATAAAAACATTTCTTGCATTCAAAAAACCCCGCATACCATTTTTGATTCCATATGCTTGATTAGTTCTCAAGCTATGCAGAAATTTGTGTTTCATTTGTATGCGAGCCGGAAGAGGAAAGCGGTCTCAAACAATCATAAGAACCTTCCCCAGCCCCAAAAATACCTGCATACATATTTTCACTCCGATCGGTCAGGCAGACAGTCAGACAGAAATCCATTTTAATATAAATAAAAATTTTGTTTCCAGTAACCCCCACATGCCAAATGTGGTTTCATTTACTTGAATAGTTCTCGAGCTATGCAGAAAATTGCGTTTCATTTGTATGAGAGCCCCCCCCCCCCCTTTCAGAGGGCAAAGGGGTCTCAAACCACCATAGAAATATGTCTGACCTTCAAAAAAATTCACATGCCAAATTTGATCCCATTTGCTTTATTAGTTCTCGAGTTATGCAGAAAATTGTGTTTCATTTCTATGGGACCCCCCTCAATAAAAGGGCAGAGTGGTTTTAAACCACCATAGGAATATGTGTCTCCTTCAAAAATTCCACATGCCAAATTTGATTCCATTTACTTTATTAGTTTTCGAGTTATGCAAAAATTTGTGTTTTATTTATATGAGAACCCCCCCCCCTTCAGAAGGCGGAAGAGTCTCAATGACCATAAAAACATTTCTCTCCTTCAAAAACCTCTATTTGCCAAATTTGGTTCCATTTTCTTGATTAGTTCTCGAGTTATGCATAAATTTGTGTTTCATTTGTATGGGAGCCCCCCCCCCCTTCATAAAAGGGTAGGGTCTCAAATTAGCATTGAAACAGTATTCATCTACAAAAACCCCATCATGCCAGATTTGGTTCAATTTGCTTGATTAGTTCTCGAGTTATACAGAATATTGTATTTCATTTGTATAGGAACCCCCCCTTTCAGGGCGAAACGGAATCTGAAACCATCATAGAAACCTTTTCTTTTGGAGTCTCAAACCACCGTAGAAACATTTCTTGCCTACAAAACCTCCACATGCCATATTTGGTTCCATTTGTTTGATTAGTTCTTGAGTTATGCAGAAAATAGTTTTTTATTTGCATGGGAGCCCCCTTTTCTAAAGGCGGGAGGAGTGTCGAACAATAATAAGATCCTTTCCCGGACCCAAAAACCCCTGCATACAAATTTGCATAGCGGTAGGGATAGTTCTCATGTTTGGTTTAAATTTGTGTTTCGTATGTATGGTAGCCCCCGTTTTCGGAGTGAGGAGGGGTCTTAAATTAAAACAAAAACATTTCTTGCCTTTAAAACCTCACCCATACCAATTTTGGTTCCATTTGCTTGATTAGTTCTCGAGTTATGCAGGAATTTGTTTTTAATTTGCATGGGATCCTACCCTTCCTAGAAGCGGGAGGGCTCTTGAACTATCATAAGATGCTTTGCCGGACCCAAAAACCACTGAATACAAATTTGCAAAACAGTAGGTATAGTTCTCATGTTTGGTTGAAATTTGTTTCATTTGTATTAGAGCCCCCTTTTTAGAGGAAGGAGGGGCTTTGAACCACCATAAATACATTTGATGCCTTAAAAAACTCGTCCATTCCAAATTTGGTTCCATTTGCTTGATTATTTCTCGAGTTATGCAGAAATTTGGGTTCCATTTGTTTGAGAGCACCCCCTCCCCCCTTCCTCCTCATATGACGGAAGAGTCTCAAATCACCATGGAAACATTTTCCTCCTTCAAAAACTTCCACATGCGAAATTTGGTTCCATTCCTCGTATTAGTTCTCGAGTTATGCAAGGATTTGCGTTTCATTTGAATAGGTTTTTTTTTGTCTTCAAAAACCACCACATACTAAATTTGGTTCCATTTGTTTGATTAGTTCTCGAGTCATGCAGAATAGTGTATTTCATTTGTATTGGAGCCCTACCTCCCCCCCCCCCCCCCTTTAGGATGGGAAGGGGTCTCAAACCAGCATAGAAACATTTTTTGTCTTAAAAAACCACCACATGCTAATTTTCGTTCCGTTTGCTTGATTAGTTCCCGAGTTATGCAGAATATTGTGTTTTATTTGTATGGGAGCCCCCCGTTTTATGACGGGGAGGGTTTTCAAGCTACCATTAAAACTTTTTTTGCCTTCAAAAACTCACACATGCTAAATTTGGTTTCTTTTGCTTGATTAGTTCTCGAGTTGTGTAGAAATTTGTGTTTCATTTGTATGGGAGCCCCCCTTTTCAGTAAAGGGAGGGGTCTCAAACCATCATAAGATTATTGTCCGGCCCCAAAAATCTCTGCATACAAAATTTCACGCCAATCGGTTCTTCCGCTCGCGAGTTAAATCGTGACAAAGGAAACCCCAACTCATTTTTATTTATATAGGTATATTATTGATATCTAATTGCGTAAATATTGACGAATTTCACGCCAACTCATCCAGTGTAGACCTGTGCGCCGAAGTATTTTGAATCGGCGGCGGCGGCGCAACCGGCGCCACACCACGGTCGTTCTCGGCGGTGTGGATCGGCGCGGACATACATTATCCCTTCAACATTTCCTTATGCTTATACTCTCTAATGGTTTCGTTTTGTGTCTACTGTAATGTCTATAGGATCACTCCAAGTCTTATACATTGATAGAAGGTCTAAAAGATATCTTTTAATCTAAAAATTCAACTCTAAAAATCTAATAATTTAAAGATCTAAATATCTAGAGCTCTAGAAATCTAAAAATCTGAGTCCTAAAATCCAAAAACCTATCAATCAAAAAATCTAACAATCTAAAAATCTAAAAATCTAAAAATCTAAAAATCTAAAAATCTAAAAATCTAAAAATCTAAAAATCTAAAAATCTAAAAATCTAAAAATCTAAATATCTAAAAATCTAAAAATCTAAAAATCTAAAATCTAAAAATTTAAAAATCTAAAAATCTAAAAATCTTAATATCTAATAATCTAAAAATCTAAAAATCTAGAAATCTAAAAATCTTCAATTCCAAAAACCTAACAATCTAAAAATCATCTCGAAATCTTAAAATTCAAAAATCTTTAAATCTAAAAATCTTAAAATCGAAATAAAAAATCTCTAACTCTAAATATCGAAATATCTAAAAATTAAAATCACAAAATCTTAAAATCTTAAAATTTTAAAATCTTAATATCTTAAAATCTTAAAATCTTTAAATTTTAAAATCTTAAAATCCTATAATAAAAAAATAAAAAAGTATAAGTTAAAATTCCAAATTCAAACAACATAAAAATCGAGAAAAAAACTATGAATTTCTAAAATGAAAGAAAATTCTTCTATATATACTCTGTGAATCTTCTTTCAATATACCAGCGCAATCGGTTTGAGAAACCCCATCAACTCCCTTACAATAATAGAAGAAAACCCACCATAGCCGTCATTTACCCTATCTCAAAATCTGAAAATTAAAAAAAAAACTTCCAAAAATTTATAGATTAAAAAAATTAAGAATCTAAAAGTAATCAAAACGATTCTTAAGACCATGCGTATTGTTTTCGTGCCACGTCGATCATTTTTGGAATCCAGTTTTGGGCCAAATAAGCTCGAACCCTCATGGCTTGAATAAAGTGTTTGTCATTGTTTAGCCAAAGTAAGCTTAATGGCAATTGTAAACCAATCTGAGTAATAAAATCCGTGCTGGTTTGTACACATTCAATAAAGGGTGTCCACGATGAAATTGCCACACACAAAATTGATTCGCAAAATTCGAGTTTTCATCCGATTGCCATCAAATTTTCAGGGATTGAGAAATAACTATTAAACTTCATTTTACCATTTTACTCGTATTTTATTTACAGTCCATACGCAAATGCCCGCACCTTGGCCTTAACCCCGGCCATAAGATTCTGCACAACCTGTGAATCAACCGTTTTTTGCATGTAAACCCATACTTTCTTCAGTTCCTCGACTGTCTTCACTACCTTAGGTCGTTTAAGAAGGTGCTGCTTCATAATCGCCCAGTACTTCTCGATGGGGCGGAGCTCCGGAGTGTTGGGAGGGTTGAACATTTTCGGCACGAAATTGACCTTATTGTCCGCATACCACTTCAGCACGTCCTTGGAGTAGTGGCATGAGGCCAAATCCGGCCAGAAGATTGTTGGGACGTTGTGGGCCTTCAGGAGAGGAAGCAGCCGCTTCTGGAGGCACTCTTTTATGTACACCTGTCCGTTCATCGTGTCCTGGGTCACGAAAGGTGCACTCCGCTTCCCGCACGTGCAGATGGCTTGCCAAACCAGGAATTTCTTCGCACATTTGGACATCTTCTGAGTGCGGACATGCTCCGGAACGCTGAACTTATCCTTGGCCGTGAAAAACAGGTTGCCGGGGATCTGTTTGAAGTCGGCCTTCACATATGTTTCGTCGTCCATGATGCAGCATTCAACTTTCGTCAGCATGTTGAGGTACAACTTCCTGGCACGGGTTTTGGCGGACTTGTTCAGCTTCTCGTCGCGATTAGGGGCCTTTTGTACCTTGAACGTTCGAAGCCCAGCCTTAGTTTTGGCCTTCTGGACAAAACTTCGGCTTAGGTGCAGCTTCTTAGCCACATCCCGAACGGAGGCGTTCGGATTTCGGTTGAAGGCCCCAACTACGCGGTTGTGATTTTTGGTGTTGTACGGAATACTTTTTCCTTCACTTCTGGGCTTCCGATCGGTGGTCAACCGTTCCTCGAACCGCTTAATCACTCGCGACACCGTGGAATTCGCGATTCCCAACGTTTTAGCGATGGAACGAAGCGAGAGATCCTTGTTCTCGTGATGAACGCGCAAGATTTTATCACGCACGAGCTGTTCTTTCGACTCCATTTCCGCGATTTCATTTTTTTTTTCAGAGCAATTTCATAGTGTGGCAATTTCATCGTGGACACCCTTTACATAGCCTGTTGGTTTGTGCTTACAATTCAAAACGTGTTACGAAGATACAGTGGCAAAAGTACCTAATATGGAGTACCATTCACCCAGGTCGACACTCTTGAAGCGATTTTCATTCTTCGGGTCAAAGAATCAGAAAAGAGTCCTTGTTTGGCCAACACAAAACAATCCGACATTCTTACGACATGCCCAGCCCATCGTAGTCGACTAAGTTTAGCGATGTGGACGAGGGAAGGTTCTCCCAGAAACTGATGCAATTCGTGGTTCATTCGCCTCCTCCACGTTCCATCGTCCATCTGCACTCCACCGTAGATCGTACGCAGCACCTTCCATCAAAAGACACCAAGGGCGCGTAGGTCCTCCACAAGCAATGTCCATGTTTCGTGGCCGTAGAGAACTACCGGTCTAATTAATGTCTTGTAGATCAACTTTGTAGTTCGGCAAACTTGGTTCGCTTTTAGCGTCCATCGTAGTCTAAAGTAGGCACGGTTGCCAGTCATAAGCGACTTTGTATCTCTCTGCTGGTGTCGTTATTAGCGGTCACCAATGAGCCCAGATACACGAATTCGTCTACTACCTCGATTTCATCACCGTCGATCTGAACTCGTGGTAGGAAAATAACAGTGTCTTCCCTTCATGTATTTTGTTTTCAACGCATTAATCACAAACCCAATCCTGTAGTCTGATGTACGTTTCCACCATTGTCTCAAAGTTACGTGTTACGATATCAAAGTCGTCGGCGGAGCCAAATAATTGAAAAAATTGAAAGGAAATCAAAATTGAAAGGGAATCAAAATTACATCGAAATGGAATCAAAAGAGGAGAGAGAGAGAAAAGAGAAGAAAAATTTGACAGCGGTCACGTATGTTTTTGTTCATTGCTACAATGCATTTATTGCACTTTGAACGGCAGATAAAACAATCATTTATGAGTGCATTCATTGATTCATTAAGTGCCATTCTAAATTTTAAAATATTTTAAATACGAACCTGGAAAAGAAAGGTTCTGTATCCTATCAAGCGGGTTTTGTTTTAAATATGATTTTCCTTTCTAATTATGTATCGTTTTGTATGGAAGATACCTATTCCTACTCAATCTTATCGCCTTGCATTCCAACCGCACAGAAACTTTAAATTAAAACGTGGCCGGGTTGATTTTCCGTGTTTGAACTTTGCAAATAAAGAGGTAATACAAAAACAATCACCTTATGATAGTGTATATGACTCACCAAACCCTGCTACTGATATAAACTACATGGAAAGGTTTATTCTACTGGTTCAAATAGTGTTTTCTAACCGGGCCCTCCGCGTCCTATCTCTCATATACGTGCTTGTCATCATCAGTTTTGAGTAAGAGTTTTCTGTGACTATTTGCTTCATTTCATACAGTCAGATAATAACCCTGATCAAAACATTCACCCTTTTTTAAAATGGTACAATTACATTCAGTTATTATAAAATGTATGGATAAACAACAATATAAGTTGCCACGAAAACTAAAAGTGTAATTTGAGCCTTTTCCCTTAGCCTGAAAGTAAAAAGTCTAAGAATGAATTGCAGCATAATCCACCAGTATCACACTTGGTGTTAGTGCCTTTATATAAACGTTCTACGACGTGGCCCTGAAGAAATGACTAGGATATATCTCGGGTTTTAATTCATTAGGGCGAATCTGACATTGAGAGATTCTCTCCGGTCTCACTCTCTTTTATTTAATACAGCGCCATTATAAAACGTTCGAGGGGTCCTTTAGTACAGTTCGACACACAACAGTGCTGGCTAGCATACTCTACAAAAAGTAGAATGAAAAACGTATAGGTGATTGGAACATGAATGAAAGAGGAATTAATCAAACAGAGTCTTTCAATGTTAGATTCACCCTAATGAAAAAAAAAACTCTTGATATAATACTTTCACTACTGGTTAAATGTTTATAGCATGAGAAAAGCCCTCTCACCGTCGACCCACGAAAGGGGGAAATACCCTAATTTTAAAAGCAAAGCTAAAGCTACATCATGCTAATAAATCATCTTGCAACTCTGGGAAAATTGGTGCTAGATCAAACACACATATACACATAGTTCAACAAAATTTTTACCATATTGTCAAGTTCCCCAAATTCACTCAATTTCTTCTCTAACCGCTGCACAGTGGGCAAAAATGGATCCAAAATCCTATTAATTTAGACGGCGGGTAGGAGTCCTGAAAAATAGCTAGTCTTATGGAAAATATGTGGGTAATCCAATGGCGTTGGTTTCATTTAGGGTTGACCATAGTAAGTGTCCCATTTTGCCCGTTTCTCCCCTCATTTTGGAAGCAAACTAGAATTATTACCCAACAACTAAACTTGGTGCTACTATATTGAACCCAAATGCAATGAATATTTGCAAAAAAAGCTGAAGCTGAATTGTAGGGAACAAAATTCACTTTGATCGGATGCCAGGAAGAGGTACATTTTACCCGATTTTCCCTAACACATGCATAAACTCATACACCATGTGGTTCGAAAGTTTAGTGCAAGTAATATTGCTCTCACTTGCACTGTACTTACGTAAAACTGTCTGGAAAATCGAATGATGACAATTTCGTTTAGGGTTGACCTCAGTACATTATCCATTTTACCCGGATTCCCCCCATAATTCAATAATATCATTTATATCATGCTGTTTTGAAGATCTGCGATAAAAGTATTGCTCACACTTGCACTGTACTTATGAAAAAATGTCCGAAGAGTTGAATGATGATGGTTTTATTTACGGCTGACCTCAGGATATGGGCCATTTTACCCTATTTCCCCTCACACTTGAAAAAAACTCATACATCATGCGGTTTATAAGATTGTAGTTTTTACATTAGATTCAATCAAAGATGTTCAATCAAATAAATAAAATAAAAAAAAAACTACAAAAGTTTGCTCTACAACGTATCATTGTCTTCGCTTCCATCAAAATCTGTATAACTGTCGTCAGCATTATCTGCGGTCACTTTATTATTCACGAGATGGAGGTAGTCGTTTCACATAATTGAATTCATAGTCATGATGAGATCATCCATTTTGTGGTACAACTGCTTGATCTTTTGAGCATCAAGCTGCTTTGAAGAAACGGCTAAGCTGCTAATCAACCTCACATGATTGTTTCAAAATACCGCGAATTTCGGCGAACTTTTACGGATCTGTTAAAAGACGTCGTGCCTTGTGCCGTGCCATCATAGTGCATTATTTACATCCTGCAAGGTTTAAAGTCCTGTGATCAAAACTCGTGGATGTGGAGTCGAAAGAACAGCTCGTGCGTGATAAAATCTTGCGCATTCATCACGAGAACAAGGATCTCTAGCATCGTTCCATCGCTAAAACGTTGGGAATCGCGAATTCCACGGTGTCGCGAGTGATTAAGCGGTTCGAGGAACGGTTGACCACCGATCGGAAGCCCAGAAGTGAAGGAAAAAGTATTCCGTACAACACCAAAAATCACAACCGCGTAGTTGGGGCCTTCAACCGAAATCCGAACGCCTCCGTTCGGGTGGCTAAGAAGCTGCACCTAAGCCGAAGTTTTGTCCAGAAGGCCAAAACTAAGGCTGGGCTTCGAACGTTCAAGGTACAAAAGGCCCCTAATCGCGACGAGAAGCTGAACA
The DNA here is from genome assembly GCA_034211315.2 of Aedes japonicus. NCBI lineage: Eukaryota > Metazoa > Arthropoda > Insecta > Diptera > Culicidae > Aedes > Aedes japonicus. Next base: position 47,089 of record JASCZW010006094.1, read on the forward strand.
AGTCCGCCAAAACCCGTGCCAGGAAGTTGTACCTCAACATGCTGACGAAAGTTAAATGCTGCATCATGGACGATGAAACATATGTGAAGGCCGACTTCAAACAGATCCCCGGCAACCTGTATTTCATGGCCAAGGATAAGTTCAGCCTTCCGGAGCATGTCCGCACTCAGAAGATGTCCAAATTTGCGAAGAAATTCCTGGTTTGGCAAGCCATCTGCACGTGCGGGAAGCGGAGTGCACCTTTCGTGACCCAGGACACGATGAACGGACAGGTGTACATAAAAGAGTGCCTCCAGAAGCGGCTGCTTCCTCTCCTGAAGGCCCACAACGTCCCAACAATCTTCTGGCCGGATTTGGCCTCATGCCACTACTCCAAGGACGTGCTGAAGTGGTATGCGGACAATAAGGTCAATTTCGTGCCGAAAATGTTCAACCCTCCCAACACTCCGGAGCTCCGCCCCATCGAGAAGTACTGGGCGATTATGAAGCAGCACCTTCTTAAACGACCTAAGGTAGTCACGACTGTCTTGAGGAACTGAAGAAAGTATGGGTTTACATGCAAAAAACGGTTGATTCACAGGTTGTGCAGAATCTTATGGCCGGGGTTAAGGCCAAGGTGCGGGCATTTGCGTATGGACTGTAAATAAAATACGAGTAAAATGGTAAAATGAAGTTTAATTGTTATTTCTCAATCCCTGAAAATTTGATGGCAATCGGATGAAAACTCGAATTTTGCGAATCAATTTTGTGTGTGGCAATTTCATCGTGGACACCCTTTAGTTTATGATCTCAAACAAATCAAATGAAGCTTCAGAGAGTTGCCAGACTCGGCAAAGTTTCTCATGGTTACATTTGTCGTCTTTTGACGTAATCATATTGATTTCAGATCTCTCTGCAGAAATGAAGCTGTAGTCAATGTTGTCAAATAAAACTTGAGAGAGTTATCGTCTTAGGCATAGTTTTTCGGTGTATAATATGTCTTTTTTCCCCTTGCACTGAACTGGCCGGCTTGTTGTGCGACAAGGGCTCAGTAGGGATTCTTGGTCAATACTCGGAGCTAAGAGTCAATTTCATTGTGGTTATATCACATCAAGTAGTTTTTCCACCTGCTACAGAGGATCGTGTGCCTGAAGATCGCATTAGGTTCGTAGTTGCAGCGCGCTTTGGTTCATCCTTGTCTAAGATCCATCCTAATAACATGGAAGGACATTACGGTAAATAGAGGCAAAATACATTTGTAATCTTTTGTTGTTGTAATGATATTATAGTAAGTATATTATTGCATTAAAATTGGTTTCAGATTATCAAAACTTGGGATGTACTGTTTTTGCATGATGTATTCCAGGTCTTCCAGGTTAACAGGTTAAATAATTTAAGATTTAAAATTCATTTTATTTTTTGCATGGCTAATATAACTTACTAACTTATGCTGGTCCAACGTTCGATTAGAACCGCACCTGTGTCACGATATTTCTCCATGAAACTAGATCGCGGGCTGCTTGTCTCCAGTTCTCTAAGTGGCCCACACTTCCAAAGTCTTGCTCCACTCGGTTCAACTGCCTAGCTCACTGCACTCTTCTGCGTCTTGTACCGGCTGGATTCGAGGCAAACACCATTCTACTGTGAACAGCAGAGGCTACAGCGGCCTTGGTCTGATTGGTAAGGTAAGTTACCATTTTCGCGGGGTTGTATTCCGACATTATTTCGTTATTTACGCTTGCGTGACTGTTAAAAATTCATAATTTTATTTGAATGTAAGCGAGTTAATAATAAAAACAAATACAAGAAATATTAAACATCAGAACATTTAAACAGACAAACTAATCATTTAAAGAAATGGTTTGAAAATTGAAATTGAAGTCTAAAATGAAATATAACGAAATGGCAATAAACTGAAAAAAACTTAGAACTGAAAACCAGCAACTATAAAATAAAATTAACAGTTACAAAAATATTAAGGAATTTAATAAATTACACGTACACTAGATTTTTTTAATGTATGCATAAGAAGGTTTAAGGTTTAAGGTCTGCTATAAATAAGACACAGTTTTCGGGAGGTTAATGAAGTTCAGTGTTTGTGAGGTTTTCAGATTTATTTTACGTAGTAAATTGTTGAAAGTCGAAAGCGTGATTTTCAACTCCCAGATAGTTGATTGTGTTATTTTTTAATGACTTTTTGTAAATGGTGGAATTTGCAGGACTCACTCTTAAAGATCACACCTGGAGGCAGTATTCGTGTCTCAGGTTGAGCATGAGCATGAGCATGATTGGCCGCAGAAAAGTTGGCACTCCTTTGTTGCCAGATAAGCTGTTATGACACAGAGAACCAATAGATACTTGGGTCTATCATAACGGAATAAAGACTGTACTCGAAAAAAATGAGGCACACAAAAATGATCACCAAAAATTCGCCTTTCGCTTCGTACCAATCCATTACAGGCATGGCGTAATGGCACGAAGCGAGATCCGGCCAGAACATCGTGGGACCACGGTGAGAGCTGAGGAAGGGCAGCAAGCGCTTCTGCAAGCATTCCTCTCGATAAATCTGCCCGTTTATGGTGCCGGTGGTAACGAACGGCTTGCTGTACCGTCCGCACTCGCAGATCGCCTGCCACGACAGGTACTTCTTCGCGAATTTGTGCATCTTGACGTACCGATAATAAAAACTCGAGGCCGGGGATTTGTTTGGTGTCCGCCTTGATATATGTCCATGACGAGACAGCCTGGCTTGACCAGCCACTCACGGTACAGCTTCCGCGCACGCAATTTGGCCACCGGGTTTTGCTTGTCAGTTCGGTTTGGCGCCTTCCTGACCTTAAAAACACGTAGCCCAGCCCGCTTCATGGTCTGCTGGACGAACCACTTCGACGAATTGACCTTTTTGGCCACGTCTCGGGTTATTCTTAAGGAACTGCCTTATCTTCCGTGCCTTCTCTGGGTATTCCGTTTTCGGTTTTCGGCCGCTTCCAGCGCGCCGCTCGATGGTCTTCGTCTCCTGGAACATCTTCACAACGCGGGACACGGTGGAATGGTGTATTCCAAGCCTTTTGCCGATCCATCTGTGCGACTGACCAGGATTATCGATCAACGCGCCCAAGATTTGCTGGCGTAGGTTTTCTTGTTTCGAATGCATCTTGAAAACTACTTGACAGATCGCGATAATTTTGCACACATAAACATAACACTCTAAACTAGTATTACCCAAAATTTCATTTTACCCTCGCGATAAAAAGTTACACCCAAAACAAAGTGTCGCATATTTTCCGAGTCCACTCTTTTGAAACCACAACTGAAAGCAACAATGTTTGAGTACACAAGTAAAATGAACCCATGTACAAATACGTCAATTTAGTTAACGTTTACTCCAACAAAAATAATGATAAATCAATTTTCATTAACTTCCTTCATTTAAATAGACAAAGATTGTCTGCCTCAAAGAGAATTCGTCTGTTTGTTTTTGGAAATTCAATCAACTCTTCAAAAGCTATTGATTTGTTTAGTTATCGAAAGCTCAACCGTAGTTTGTACAGAGCCAATTGATTTCGATTGGTTTGTATGCAAATTCGACAAATAAACCAACTATTTAACCACATTGGAACTGGATCATTAATTTGATGAGTGCCAAATATGCACAAAGCACACAGAGTAGGTCGGTCGGTTGAAACTCTTTGTGGTATAATGTTGCTAATAGTGGTTCATTTCATCAGCGCAGTTATCTTCCCACTGAGGGGTACTTGCTATTGATAGTTCGTGATATGTCTACCTCAAATTATATTCACTCACACATACATACACACTCACAGGCAGGTACAGTGCATGCAATTAGATTAGTCTAAATGACCACGGCGCAAAATGATCCCGAACCTATTGAATCCAATCAAATTGGATCAAATTAATTTCCCCCCGATCCATGAATCATTGTATACGGGTTAGTCAAGTGTCTAACCTGAGCTATGCTGAGGTTGGGCTTGGTGCTGGTTGAGATTGTAATGTTCCAGTTTGACCGATTGGTAATTCTCTAAAATCACGTCGGTTGATCTTGAATTTGATGACTTTTTTCACTACTAAAGCAAATCATCATAACGCATAAACCCATCAGCATGCATCATTGAGAATTCGCATATTGCCATTTGTGGTAAATAAATCACCAACAAATTTAAACTTTAAAATTTACCGAATAAAAATCGAATCAGAAGTTTTAGGCCAGGTCGGAAACATCCGCCGAAACAGCAGGAAATCCTCTCGCATAAAATTATTCTCCCTGCTTCCGAACGCTTCTGGCTGGCACCTCGCCTAATGACCCAGTAATAGCTCAATTGCGGAATGAAACTTTTGTGCGGATATTTTCTGGAGCATAACGAACGTACAATTGCCGGGAATATTCTTCCCGGCAGGCAAAGTCAGTCGCTGATCGTGCAGTGCTCAGCCAAACCCCGTTGTGGATGGTAGTCCAAGGGCGACAAGGATGGCTTGGCAGCATCTGGTTTGTACTTGGCAAACTGACTCCCTCCGCTGACGGGGTAGAAGGGGGTGTCCTAATTGCAATGGGCAACAAATTTTGGAACTCGCTGAGTGCCGGATGCGTGGCCATGGAAAATGCCCCGTTAGTGTGGTAAATTCTAAAATTGCCAAGGGAAGAGCAAAACTTTTCCGCACCAACAGCAGCTGGTGTTCGGATGGAAAGTTTCATCAAAGTCAACCGTTACTTCGAACGGCTGACCAGGTTTCCTACGGCAGCAGGCCGTGGCGCATTTTTCAAGCTTATTTTGCAACGCATCAGGAAGAATTCGTTGAAACACCGTCACCCGATTCAATTCTGTGATTGAAGTAAGTGCAACTTGAAATTTGTCATCACCAGAATGTGAAAACAAGTTCATTGCCGAGCTGGATTTCATGAATCAGCCAAAGCCTGTGTCGGTTAATTTGTTTTGATAATTTCTCGCCAAATGCTGGGAAAACAATTTCACGGAAACAACATTTCGCACGAACAAAACCTTCAACCGTTTACTGACAACTGCTGTAGGCCATTATTTGTGCACCTTTTGCGGCGTTTTCCGGAACCTTAGACTGGGCGGGATTCCAAGCGCCGTGTTCAGAGACAGGAATTCAATTAATGCTTGGTTTTCACCTGACCCGGAGGGCATAAAATTCTACGAATTACAACTTTCACCCTCAGAAGGAGTTACATACTTACACATCTTCCAGCTGTTTCCACTCCGTGTCGTACTCGGCAGCTGAACCAGCAGGAGGAGAAGTGGATGCCTTTCGGATAATTAGAAACATAGAGTTTTCTCCATCCCTTGTTTTTCGTTTTTCGCATGAGCTATGGCTATGGTCGTATGGAATGCAAATAATGAATTAACCAACAGCTAAAGAGCCAGCGGTTAGTGAAGAAATTGAGTGAATTTGGGCCACTCGACAATATGCAACAGTTTTGCTAAGCTATGTGTATATGTGTGTTTGATCCAGCATCCATTTTCGCAGAGTTGCAGCATTAAATAGCTTTAGCATTTGTTTTAAAATGTTGGTATTTCTCCCTCTCGTGGAGAGAGAGCTTATCTCATGCTATAAACATGCATGTGAAACCAAGAATCTGACCAGTAGGCAGGCAAGTATCACATATGCTTCTTATTTTTTTCACGACCACGTCGTAGAACGATTGAGATAATGCACTAGCATCAGGTGTAATACTGATTCACTCTTAGACTTCATAGTTTCAATCAATGGGAAACGAGTAAAAGTTCACTTTTCATTTACGAGGCAACTTATGTTGTTGCTTATCCATTAGTTCTATGGAATGAATCACCAAAATGTCTGGTTTGCTCAGGAAAACTTTCGACTACTGCCCGATGGAGAAGTTGGTCCGTCCGAACTCTTAGGAGGAAGTATCTTGTGCGAGGCCCCATCTGCAGTTGGGCCCAGGTGTTCTTCGATGCCTTCGTGTGCTGTTTTCTTTTCTCGAGCTTTGGTCGATCCGCTTCACTGCCACTTTTCCGACTTAAGCTACTACCATTGCTGCCACTGAGCTTTTTGTCTGAACTGCTACTGCTGATTTTCGATAATCCTCCAGAGGAACCCAGCACCGGGGTAATGGTAATCGAGGAGGGACATTTACATCGGCTAGTGAATTATCTCAATCCCAGGCCGTTTGTCAAGACCGATATTGTTCAGACGAATTTATCACCGAGCTTGTCGACTTTCCCACACCTATTGGAGTTATGCTAACCGACGACGTGTAGGTAGGTTTCTCTCCGGACACTTGACATTTGACGTCGGATTCGTTCGACTCAACCGTATCATCCAAATCCAAACTGTTGTTGGATGTTCGCTATAAATCAGGATCCAAAGAAGAAAAGTCCAAATTCCCCAAAATGGAGCTGTTTGTGGTGGAGCTTTGGACCTTTGGAGCATTGTAGCTCTGGCATTCCTAACGAATCGGAGACAGTAGGCGACAACGTTGACTAGTCGACTGTAGGAGGACCAGCGGAGGAACCATGGATTTATAGTGGAGGTTGTCGTCACCGCTGCTACTACAGCTTGTACTTCTAGATCCGCTTCAGGTACATCGGTTGGTTTCAGACGGGCCAATCCTGCAATGGATGCGCTAGCCAATCAGGACCACATCGCCAAAATTTGCTCTTGATGAAGGCTTCGACGGACATACCACGGGACACCAGGTCAGTGGGATTATCACAGCCAAGCAACATGTGCCTTTCACCTGAGCAGCTGTAAAAGAGCCTACAAGTTGCGCATTTAGCTCGAGCATATTCTTTTTAGATTTTTTTTTAAAGTAAAATACCTAAATTTTTTCGCTTAACGCTCTTATATTTATTTACCATTATGTCATGGTGGATGAGAAAGTTGCTTCGTGTTTGCTTGTTTCCGATTTGGAAGTGAAAAATCGCTCTTCAAATTGAATTCCTAAATATTGGAAATCATAACCCGAGTGCTCCTGGCGTCCGGTTAGGGTGTTAACAGCGTTCGCCGAAAGGCCAAAAGTGAATAGTGTACGTAGGATAAAGAGGACACACCATGTCCTCGACTGCGGCAGGCGGTTAGGGATCATCACTTCCGGCGATCATCGAGGCCAATGGAGGAAAACAGCCCAAACTGGAACCGAAATCCGGCGCAGCTGGTGTTCCTTCGTCGGTCAAAAGTTCCGCCAGTGTTTCCAGCTCCGTCGATAAACATGAATCCTGGTCACGGCACCAATTTTTATGGTGACACTTATCGTTGGAGTTTCCTACGTTGTGTTCCGTTCTTTTTGGGCTTAATTCGATTGGAAACCACATCAAATTCAAACTAAATTGCAAAACTAAACTTTTATTGATATGTGACGAAGACAAACACCATGTAAAAAATCTAACAACAGACTATTGAACTTTTCACTTAAATACTACCGACGGTCGGGTAGCCAAGCAGCCGAGTGCATGCGGTGCTGCCAGATCAACCGGGCGGAACGGAGCGAAAACATATTTCCCGCATATGTTGTGCGGGAGCTGCTGTCAAAGAGCCTACAAGTTGCGCATTTAGAAACTCGAACCACAAGCATTTATATAAGAAAAAGGACACAAACGGACCGCTTAGGAAGCACGAGCAGTAGATTAAACCTTTCAGCAGATAATTTCCCATCAACACGAGAAGCTCTAGGAGTGGATAGTAATTTATTGCTAGAACGAAAAGAAATGAAGAGAAAGTATTGATAGTTCCGTTAAAGTACGGCAGGCTATGAAATTGAAAGGTGCATGTTGAAAACGAACGGAGGGCATTTGAACGGTAGTATGCGATCGAGCACACATTGTTTTACCAAGCTACCTCAGATGCAGGGTAGGAAAGGAGGGGATACTCCCCTGACAGTTAAAAGATTGTACACGACCGATCTTACTCATAACGCGAGTCGAGAGAACAAATTCTTTCCAAACACCTGGAATTTGCACCATTCAACCGTCTCCAGATTTGGCTGGAGCCGTGATTTGGCTAAAAAGATCGGCATGTTGCATAGCTACGTCCAGAATGCAAAGAAGAGAGCTGAACTACATACATACAAGGTACAGAACTTCCCAAACCGCGATGAGCGGCAACAATCGACGGCTAAAACTCGGGCACGGAAGTTCTACGAGAAGATGCTGACAAAATATGGACGACGAAACGTATATAAAAGCCGATTTTAAGCAAATTCCGGGGTTGGAGTTTTTCACCGGCAAGAGCAAGTTCTATGTGGACGACAAATTTAAGAAGAAGAAAATGTCGAAGTACGCCTCCAAATATCTCATTTGGCAGGCCATCTGCTCTTGCGAACTGAGGAGTGAGCCTTTCGTGACAAAGGGCACAGTAAATGGCGAGATCTACAAATCTGAGTGCCTCGAGAAGCGCCTTTTGCCGTTCTTGCAGCAGCACGACGAAGCTCCGCTAATTGGGCCAGATTTGGCATCATGCCACAATTCTAAAAGTGTCCTGGGGTGGTATGAGGCCAGTTCTGTCCATTTTGTTCCAAAGGACATGAATCCGCCAAACTGTCCGGAGCTGCGCCCGGTGGAGCAGTACTGGGCAATGATGAAGCGGGAACTTCGGAAGAGCAAGAAGACAGTCAAAGACGAGAAGGACATGTTAAGAAAATGAAAAAAAAACTGAGAAACTGGTACCGGATGACACTGTTAAGGCTTTGATGGAGGGCATCAAGCGAAAATGCGTTCAAATTTACACTCAAGGCTCCATCGATTAACTTTTCTTTTGATTTTTGAAGTTGATATATGTATAAAACTACCCTAAAATCTTGGTTTGATTCTAAACATTATAAAAAAATTGGCATGACATTTTCGGTGTCGCAATAATTTTGTGTTCGCCCTTTACTTATTGCTTGGTCTAGCGATTTGTTTCCCTCTCTCAATGCCTAATACTTTTTTTTAAGACCGTGCGTAGCGCAGTTGCTACTCCGTTACCGATCAGAACTAGTGTAATTGCACAAAGAATAACGTAGATGGAGCTTGGGAATAGCTATGCATCATTCATCTTCCAGATTCTTCAGTGTACAAGTTCACTTATTCTATTTATAGATCAGTACCGGCGCCGGCCACGTCCTCACGGTCTTTTGGGAGGGGAGGGTGGGGGGGGTGGGAATGAAGATTAGTTTGACAATCGTTGGTTAGAGACCGTGTTACCTCTGCGTCTCCACAATTGTAAAGGGAAGGATAGTTTTTGTGTTAGTGAGGCAGGTTATTTTCAGATTATGGATTCACACTCTGGTAGGTAAGTCAATGAAAGCGCAGTAGACTGCTTTTTATTCCAAATCTAATGGTGATAAAAAGAGGCAAGTGACAAATGACAAGGAAGGGGACGCGCCTGGGATTGAACTCCCGACCATCTACTCAGTAAGCAGAACGGATAACCACTGAGCTATTTAGCCACGTCTAGTTTCCCTCTCTCAATGCCTAATATTGGTGAGAAACTATCTCCTGCTGTTGGTTTTATTTTTTTCATGCACCGACTCTCTCACAGATATTAGTAGTTGGGAGGTCGATGTGGAGAATCCGTTTAGTGAGAGTCTAGTGTTTGACTTACTAGAGAAGGTTAGGGGTGTTTTAATCGCAGTAGATCCATTTAAATTCCCGTTCCGGTTCAGTTCCATAAAGGATCCGTTTCAATTCCGCTTTGGCTCCACTTTGGTTTCGCTTCAACTCCATTTGGAATTTCCATTACAATTTCATTTCGGTTCTATTTCTGTTCCGTTTCGAACCCGTTTTGCATCCATTTCAATTCCATTTAGATTCCGTTTCGGTTCAATTTCAGTGTAATGTTGATTCCATTTCAATTCAACCCAAGTTCAATTCAATGCCAATCAACTAATCACGGTATCATTTCTTTCTTTCTTCTCTGCCCCAATTTTTACTATGTACACCGTAAGGCAACGAGTGTTTAAAACAGAGTTGAATGCTGCCCAAGTCTACAAATGCTCCCTCTACAAAATAAAAAGTATCATGGAAACCTTAATCTATATGTAATTTGATAGAAGATGGCATGTATGTTTAAATGGAACTGTAAATCCTGGATAATCAGAAAACTAAGGTTAATTCAAAAGTAAATAAAACTAGATAGCTTGGGGCTATGAAATGAACGCCATGGACATGATACAACCTGACTGATTGACCCTTATAATACACATTAAAATGGAAGCTCATTACATACTTATTGAAACTGTCAGGAGTATTATTAGAAGATACCGCAGTGCTGTAAGTAGCCAACATAGGCACACTATTGCAATTGAGGGTTGGCTGGAAATATCATTCGCTGTATGAATAATAAATATTAACGTTTGCTTTAAAACACAAATGGACTTTTTTTTTGGGATGGTGATAAAACAAAACCTAAGACAGGTGAATGCTTTTGATAAATTTCTCATGGAAGGTAATTATTTAAGCTTACTTACAAAAAAATTCTACGCACCTGCGAGCAGCCTTCCGGCACTTAACAGGAATATTCGCCATGGCGGACAAAAACATGCGTGTAGGCATGTTATTGAGTTCTTTATACGTTTATTTATCAATTCCTCCTCAGTTTTCGCGACAAAATTGTTGGAGTAGATCTTACGCGCTTCAGGTTGGCCCAGAAATTCTCGATGGGACGAAGCTGGGGAACGTTGGGCGGGTTCGCTGACTTGGCTACCACATCGATATTGAGTCGCTCCATCTCCTCCAACGATCGCTTCGAGTAGTGGGCCGACGCCAGATCCGGCCAGAACACCGTGTCTTCGCCCTTATGGTATTATTTCAGCATCCTTTGAAGCTTTTTGTCGCTCAGGGTCGTCGGCCGTCCGGAACCGGGCTTTCTTTCGGTGCTCTGATTGTTGTCTAATAGTGCCTAGATGTTTTAGATGCCGGAACGGGCGATGTCCGTTTTCGACGCGGCGGGGTGCCGTTCTTTGAATGCGCACACTTCTGAACGGAGTTGCTTCACTATTTTTGCCATCACGGTTAGAGTTCGACTGATAGAGCTGTCAAAATTTGTCTGCTGACTCAAGGGTTACTATGATTGATGCTGCATGGGTAGTTTTGTCAGTGCGGGGGAAGGTAAACCCATGAAAACGTGGCAATTTTTGTCAACTTTTTTTTAACGCAAACGTTATGCATACTCTTGTTGCAATACTTTTCGGGGTTGATTTCAGTACTACTAGTTGTCAACATAGACTACATCAAAGGTCTGAATGTCGTTCCGAAGAATTATTGTTTGGTAATTTACATGACTTTTTAAAATCTAGTTACTACTGCATACGGCCTGGAGATGAATTCAGCACTGAGGGAATTCAACTTAGATGACACTTTGGCCCGAATTATCTTCTCCAAGAAACTGTGGGGTATTTCGAAGAAGGCAAATTGGTTGTGGTGACGCACGACATAGACTTTGCGTACGTCTTCGGATTCAAAACTCAACTACTCTTTTTTATTCATGTAAAAATGCTTTTTATAAACTTCCCAAAAAGGTCAGTGAAAGCAAATATTTGTCGTGTAAAAATCTGGACTAAGCACATCGATGGAAAGTGGTAGAAGACCAAATATTTATGAACACCAAAATAATGTTTTGGTGCGCGTAATAATATTTAACGATCACGACGGTTCGAAATATCGGTTGCGTTCAAGTGAGTCATAAACAGATCGGAATGTGCAGCATGATACGCACAGTGCACATTTGATGTATGTCAAAGAATGGTCAAAAAGACTAATTGTTTCACTTCCACCAAACGATGGTCAAAGCAAATTTTTCAAATAAGGCTGTAAAATGATAACATCCTGAGCATTCATTAATAATGCTGTAAAATAAAAACAAACTCTTCAGATCGCCAACTGCCCAAGGAGCACCGAAAACATAAATATCTCAGATAAAATTCGTCAGAAGCAGATAATTTCTCATCTCCATGCGAGACTCTAGGAGTGGACGCATGCTCGGTATTATTGGGAGAGGGACAAATCGCTAGAATCAGATCAAAGCAATAGGTAGTATAAGAGCGAAAGAAGGCGGTCCAACGACGGCAATTTGATACAAATTGCATCAAAGAGGATGCCTAATTTGTTTGTCACCACCAACAACTAATCCGTTATGCACTACATGGGCGGTCTGTCGTGTCGCAGTTCGGCTCGAATTATCCGTTTTAGAATTTCGATCGTTGGTTGTTCAACTTTCTTTGTTATTTACTCCGGAACACGGCGTTTAACGAATGCAATGTGCAGCTGGGACGCGGTAGTTGAAATTTCAAATAGTAAACTAGAAAAATTCCACCAAACAAACTCTTGAATTGGCAAACTGGTTTGGTCGTCCTGAAAAGGACCGATTTCATTGACAGGGGAAACGAGGTTCGCGATTACTTGGCACAACGCCTTTATGAGCAACGACTGCTCGCCAATGCACCCTCCAGACAGCTTGCTGCCGCCAACTGCGTCCCTACAGCCACTGCACAGCTTCACGACTGCCGAAAAACTAATTCAAAATGCTAACGTGCACCCGTTCTTTAACATGCATGGCGGTCTAGGAGACGTTCCATACTTAAATATGAAGTCTGTGCTAGGAAAGTACTGTGTTTTGGTAAATGTAAAAAAGAAGGACGTTTCTTTTAAATTTGTGACAGCTTGTTGGTAGCTCTCTGCATTGTTTTTGTACAAGGCTCGAATGTAAAATATAAACTAAAATAAATTTTAACCCTGTTGGTTCAAATCGTTTGTCAAATTCGAAAAACGGAACTCTGACTTAACTTTAAGCTGAGCTGCTATCTTTCACTTCGACAAACCTGTCTCATTTTCTACGGCTGATCGATTTTCGATGGAGATCCACTCCCACTTCCGAGTTGTTTGTCTTTTCTTCAAAAGTGGACGTTTCGTGAATTCACGACCATTTCATTTCCACCGGGAGGCCGTCCCGACCGAGCTCTGGAACGTTTAAAATGTAACGCAACAATAGTGGACCGCGTCATCAGCTCTGTTTTAGCTTGCGCTCCCATCTTGAAACCGTGTCAAGCAAAAATGTGTAGGTCAATTTTTATATTCAGGCCCAAAAAAAAAATAAAAAGTACAACAGATTTCAAAGCTACAGTATTCTTGGAAAGCTTATGGTGTATTTTGTTAAAGGCTTTCATATTCACTTCCGGAAATGATATCTTAATTCCGGATTATTTGAACTTAAAAGCAACAAACAGAAAAAAGAGCATATCGTGGTCTTTGAAGAAGGAATCACTTTTGACAGAACACATATTTGTGTCCATGCTCTTGCGTAATGCACTCTTTTTTTCGATGTTGCACGCTGGTTGCCTCTCTGTTTTTTTCTTATTCTCTCTCTCTCTCTCTCTTTCTCTCTGACTGAAACTCATTCCATTCTTTCATTCTACTTCATCAAGACTTGCACGGCCAACCGTTTCAACTCAGTTTTGAGTCGTTCAAATTTAAATAAATGTTACTGGCATTGACAAGTCGACAAATCAAAAACATTCATCTGATTTTAGTCGATGCTTTTTATCTGTCGACTATCATTTAGTCAAACATTTAGTCAAACATTTACTCAAACATTTAGTAATATTTACTCAAGTTTGAGTTACTCCACTTTTGACGATAGTGTGTCAAAAACGACTCAAAACTGCGTTGAAACGGCTGGCCGTGTGATCTACTTAGTAGATTTTTTTCTCTCTCCAGTTAAATTACTCGTTCCTCCCAACATTCATTCACTTATTCTACTCACTCTTACACTCCTCCTTCTCCTCCACTGTTTTTTTTTCTCCAATTATCTCCCCTCTTTTTCGTCATTTCTCAGCATTGAGTTAAATTTGTAGCATGAGGTGAGACAGTGCTCAATCACTAGGACATGAAATGAATCAGACCTTTATGATTTGAACAAGACATGAGTCAGCCTTCAATCACTTGAACAGGAAGTGGATCAGTGAGGCAGTATTGAATTACTTGATTCTAAGGACATATATGACCGAGTCTTTTTCTAATTAAAATTCAAGGTTAGAATAATTTTCACTAAACAAATCGAAACACAGGAACAGGAGTCTTAAAAGTATTTCAAATTTGTGCTCAGCAAAACGCAAAGTGAAAGGGACTCGATCGTGTATGTCCTAAGGGTGAGTCAAAACTGAATCATATGAATTATGTAATTATGTAGTTAATTAGACTTCAATCACTTGAAAACGGAGTGCATCAGACCTAAAAGATGTATACTTATTTGACTGTGAAGTCAGTCAGTCCCCAATCACTTGAATTTTTTCCTCCCGAATCACTTGAATGTGTGGCCAGTGCTGAGTTAGGCCCAAATAACTTCTTCTGAAAAAAAATTGCCGGAGATTCGAGCCTAGTGAGCGCCACTTAGCGGTGGAATTTCAAACCAAACGGTCCATTTTTTCAATGTCCTGGACCTTCCTTACAACTTTGGTGAATACCGCCCTTTTGCAGATACTAAGGGTCTCGAAATATAAAGACTGACTAAAAATAAAAATGGTATGCACGGAAAGATCTGTAATTCGTGATTCAATAAGTTTTTAAAATCCATTGATGGTTGCTTTTATTACGTTTACCACTTTTATCGAAACTTCAAAGATACAGCATAAGATGGTTTCATTTCTCCACCCAGTTAACCAATAATCACTTCCAAAGCCTCTTTACGGCAGCCTATCAAGCAGTTAAGACACCTGAAATGCAACAAAAAATCCGCTTGTGACATCTGAAATGCAGATTTAGGGATGATTTACTGTATATACTAATGCTTATTGGCTACTTGGGCAGTTCGAACGAAATCTCGAACGTTGCTGTTGATGGAGCCCCTCAGCGCCCGCACGGTAGAAAAGGACACGGAATCAGCGTATTTCCTCCATTTTGTCGGCATTCGCTGGATGTCCTTGACTGCTCCACTGTTTCATCGAAGTCACTGGTTTGCAATTGCCCAGTATTTTTCGATTGGTCAAAATTCCGGGCCTTTCGGAAGATTCATTAGCTTGGGGAAATATTGGATTTTGATGGAAGCATACCTCTCCAGAACCACTTTGGAGTAGTGGCCCTTATACTACACACTTTTTCAGGCATTTTTCGATGTAAACTTGCGATGTCATCGTCGAGGATTTGGCGAATGTTTCCGTTTTCATGCCACAACTGGAAACCGCCTGCCAAATTATGACCTTCTTCGCGAACTTGTTCGCAAATACGAACTTAAATCTTCCTGGCACATCCCCACGTCCAGTCGCGATGTATCACTTTTGACCGGGAAGCTGCTTAAAATCAAGAGTCGTACAAGAGCCTTACACGCTTTTTGCCACGGAATTCTGCTTTACGTACCGGTTTGGATGTTTACTGGCTTTCTACGACTTCCCTGGCAAGGATGTTCCACGCCATTTGAAAGTTGGCGTTGTACCTTCTGGCCACATCTCGAGTTGAAAGACCGGGGTTGAATTTAACGTACCTCAACTCTTTGCTGCCCAGCTGACGATCTCTGGTTCCATTTGTTTCGTAGGTCTGCTTAGTCTGCGTAGTCTTCCCACACTCAGGGTTTCCTTGTAGGTTTTGAGCACTCGAAAAACTGTTGTTTTCGGCATCGTTAGCACTTTTTTAGCAAGCTTGGAACTGGACCACTTCGAATTCTACAGGTGTTTCTTCACAATATTCATTTTCTTTTCGTTATTTCTGAACGCGATCGATTTCTTTGATCAAACTTGCACCAGTTGTTCTCTACAGAAGTGTTAACAAACCACTGACAATTTTTTTGGATTCTCAACACTGGCGGGCGTGAAGCGTTCCAAATTTATTTCAGTAAGCCTTTAGATCATTAGTACCCCATTAGTTCTTCGGATTGATATCCGAGCTGCCCCAGAAGGGCTTTTGCAGAACTGCCCGTAACTAAAGCCCGACTCAAAGTAAATTTGGACACATACAAGTGATCATACCTTAAAAATCAAACAACAAACACGATTGATCAAACTTCAAACAAAAGAATAGTTATTCAGCATTCAAACGTTACATAAAAAGTTATTACATTTCACCGTTTCGAACGAACTGTCGCCCTTTACTTGTGATCGATGCCATCATGATCTGCACAGTCGCTGGTAACACTGTACCGGCGAACTTTAACATGCATTTGCTGCATGCCATTTAGTACACTTCTAGAGTAGGGCAGCTGGCACATCCGGTCTTAACGTAACGTTGGTATCGCGTTGACGATTTCGGCAATAAAGTTTTTCAGACATCGATCTGAACCTTCGAGGTCATTGTGTGAGATGTGATGAAAACCTTGGTTTTAAAGCCACAACTGCATATTCCTTGCCAATTATAATGGATATGCAAGCAAATTTAATTGCAGCAGGACAGCAGTCTTCAGACATGAAACTACGCACGTATTTTTTTTTTTTTTTAATTATTTTATACCATGGTATCCCTTCACTATATTTTATATTCGTTTCTCTATGACATTATATATTGATTTAAAATGTGTTTCACTACCATTACCATGTTTATCATTATCATTGCTCTGGTTCATGATTTATGTTAATATAGTTTTATTGTTTTTGCATCATGGATTATATGTACTTTTGATTATTGTATCTTGTATATCCAACGATTATTTTGATCCTTTCTTCTTCCTCTTACTATTAGGAAGTGCCTGGTGCCTTGACTACAAGAAGAGTTGCACTTGTTACATTTTTCATTTTCTTCTACGCAAATGGACATTTCACCAACTCTGAAGTGATCTCACTCATGCAGCGCCTAACTTAATCATTACTGTGGTAGCAACTATCCTTAGTTTTGTTATTGTGATTTTACAAATTCAAGTTGATACATAATTAGACATATTTCTTATGTCCAACTAACTTTTAACCCCTTCTCCATTTTTATCTGATTTAGACGTATATGGTGCCTTCAATACATGAGGCTTCATCTGAATCTGCGGCAGACATTCGTGTTCATTACGAAAAGTCTGACTAGGCTTCCTTGTTGGTTTATTATTGTTCTTCACAGGTTCAACAGTTGATGTAACTAAATTTAACAATTTAGAAACCATTATTAACTGATTCTGATCATTCTTATTTTAACTTTTAACACAGAGTGCTTCTTATTGTATTATATTTAAAGGTTCTGACCCAACTGCTACATCATGTTGCCCCCTAGAACCAGCAGAAAGGAAATTTCGACATGCGAGGCATGCAATTTTGAAAAAAAAATATACAGAACGGGCTACCCATTTGCCGTAACAAACAACGGTCACTTTGTAAACCCTATTTTCTTTGAAAGTCTATATTTGATATATATGGCATGCACCTTATTACATTGCGTAAAAATATTTAAATACTAGAAGGGGAGGGTGCATCAGGGCGTCATTGAAGTTGCAATAGGACAATGGAGTGGACAGCCAACCGGAGTCAAGGATGGGATGTGTCTTTCATTCATGATTGGTACATTCCACTCCAACAGCTGTAATGAATTTGACGCGTCTTTTTCAAACAAACCATCTAGTGGAAAGCTTAACCGAATAGCGTATTTTGTTATTCGTTTTATCGGATTATATTGTTGGAAGGAGATTCTTATTTTCCCCTAGGTTTCGCGTAAGTGTCTCTGCTTACGGGCCTGCCCTACCCTTTTTGGCCCTTCATACAGCAGTTTGTTGAATTTAAACCGGTAACAAAGGATGGTGGCTTCTTACATGCATACATACATACAACTGCATATTCCTTGCCAAATTATTAGTTTTCGAGCAAACTTATCAGCCAAAACCAGCTTAAGGAGTGTATCGAAAAGTAGTTATAAACTTCCAAATAATAAAATAGGCATGAAAACGATGGTTAAAATTAACATACTATTTCAGTTTATTATAGCTTAACATGTTTACAAAAGATCCAAACGGAAAAAACTAGTCATCATGTTCATTTCTGTAGAATGCCCGTACCTTTGATTTGACACCTGCCATCAAATTCTGCACAGTGACCTTTGTGCACTTCCTGATGCCGCTGCCCAATTTTTCTTAAAATCGGTCATGTTTTGGGACACTGTACCATCCTTCTCTTAAATATACGCTTGACTATTGCCCAATAGCGTTCGATCGGTCGCAACTGGGGACAGTTTGGTGGGTTGATGTCTTTTTCTACGAACTTGATGTTATTCTCCGTCAGCCACTGTAGAGTGGATTTGGCGTAATGTGCCGATGCCAAATCTGGCCAGAAGAGAGGAGGGGACTGGTGCTTTCTATACAATGGTAGCAACCTGTTCTTCAAACATTCCTTTTGATAAATCTCAGCATTTATAGTTCCTTTTGTATAGAAAATTGAAGAACGCAAGCCACATGTGCAAATAGCTTGCCAAATGAGCACCTTCTGACCGAATTTCTCCACATCGCAACAGTCGTATCTGCGGTTGGCGACACGTTCCCCAACAGATTTAGTATAAAACTGCGGCCCCGGTAGCGTTCTTGAATCTTCTTTAACGTATGTTTCGTCATCCATCAAAATGCACTGGTCGACATTGTCCAAAATGCAGCTGTACAGCTTTCGAGCCCTGGATTTTGGCACGAGACTTTTGTTCCGGAGTTTGTTTGGGCACTTTCTGCTTTTTGTACGTCTTCAAGTCATTCCTGCGCTTGATTCGTTGAATCATTCCGATGCTGGTCCTGAACTTCTTGGCTAGATCGCGAGTAGAGGCAGATTTGTTCCGTTGAATATAATCCACAACTTTTTGGTCCAAATCGGGGTTGCTGGAGCCGGGTTTCCGGCCACTTCTTGGTAAATCCTTGAGGGAGCACTCCTTACCAAACTTTTCGATGATGCGTTTTACACTTGCCGGGTGAACATTTACTCTTTTCGCAATCTGGTTGTAAGTAACACCCTTTTCGGTGCACCAAGTGTGCAGAATTTTCTTTTTAGTCTCAAATTCAATTCGCGACATTTTGAATACAACTTTATCAACGGAAATGAATGAACCGAATAATCATTTTTGACATGTAAACAAAGCAAATGGCGCTTACACGCTAAAAATATATACAGTAGTTTATGCGTAATAACGCATCGAATGTTTATAACTACTTTTCGATACACTCCTTATACCTGGAAGGGACATCTCCACGACTAGTTGCCAGGTAAAATTTTCGTCCGGGGAGTTGTTTATAATCCATTTTGACACATGTTCCGTCATCCATTAAAATACAGCCATCAAATTTCGTCAAAACTCGTTCGTATAGTAATCGTGCTCACCTTTTTGCAACTAAATTTTGTTTCAGGGAACGCATCGGATGTGTACTGACACGAAAAGGCTTGTATCCTTTTCTTGAAAGGATGTTACGCACGGTTGAAAAGTTGTAATCGTATTTCTTTGCCACGTATGGAGACGTATGGAGACACCTGGGTTGTCTCTCACGTACCTTAACACCTTTCTCCTCAGCTCATTGTCCCTAGTGCCACTTTTATGATAGATGCGCTGTGCTCTATCCACACTCAGAGTATCCTTGTAACGTTTGATTACAAGACACACCGTTGACTTTGAGAATTTTAACACTTTTGAAATTTTTGAGGCATACCACAAAGGATCCTCTAGATGTTTGTGCACAATTAATTTTCTTTTCTCAAGTTCCATGATCCGTGATTTCGAGATGCGTCGATCCATCGAAAAAAAACTTTTCACCAATTTCTTTTTCAATGAAACATTAACAAACGCATGTCAAACGTTTTTTGTTTCAAGTACCAGGGACGTGGTGGTGTATTAAACTGTGCGTCCAGATTCACTTTGAATCGAGCTTTAATGGTTAGTTAATACTATACACTTTGCATAAAAAATGCATTTGATGAGCACAATTCAAAAACTGAACTTCAAATGAAGTCTTTGCTAAAAAAAAATATGTTTAAAATAAATTAAAATCTGACAATTTCTCATCTAGAATGCATCTGAATTCCTCATTTGCTGAAGAAGATCGTAATTATGAATTTTTCGATTTCTTCCCAGACTTCTGAGAAGGTTTGAAAAAATTAGACGTTTTCTTAGGTTCTGGCCCTGATGGAATATCACCCGTTTATGAAAAACTTAGAATTGGAACTTACAGCACCTTTATTTTAGCTTCTTAATAAGTAATTGGAATCTGGGATCTCTCCCAAGCTATGGAAAGGTAACTAAAGGGCGATACGGTCAAAATTTGGTCAATATCAACTTGACGTATTTCTTTCAATTTTGCATTTAAAAAACCTGAACACCCCTCATTTTGAAGGTGTGTGTGTGTAGAATGTTGCTCCTATTTTGATTTTGGAATTCACTCTTCAGTTGTCAAAATGCCGTCCAAGCAAGAAGAGCAGCGTATCAAAATTTTGCTCGCGCATCGCGAAAATCCGAGCTACTCGCACGCAAAGTTGGCAAAATCGCTAAAAGTTGCCAAATCAACCGTTACAAATGTATTTAAAGTGTTTGGGGAACGTTTGTCGACAGCCAGGAAGTCTGGATCGGGGGGAAATCGAAAACCGGAAGCCGCTGAGACGACAAAGAGAGTTGCCGGTAGTTTCAAGCGAAACCCTAACCTATCTCTCCGAGATGCCGCAAATAAGCTGGGTGTATCGTCTACAACCGTGCATCGAGCCAAAAAACGAGCCGGACTATCGACTTACAAGAAGGTAGTGACTTCAAATCGCGATGATAAACAAAATACGACGGCCAAAGCGCGATCCCGGAGGCTGTACACGACGATGCTGACGAAGTTTGACTGCGTGGTAATGGACGACGAAACCTACGTCAAAGCCGACTACAAGCAGCTTCCGGGACAGGAGTTTTATACGGCAAAAGGAAGGTGAAAGGTAGCAGATATTTTCAAGCACACGAAGCTGTCAAAGTTCGCAAAGAAATATCTGGTTTGGCAGGCCATCTGTACCTGTGGTTTGAAAAGCAGCATTTTCATAGCTTCCGGGACTGTCAACCAAGAAATTTACGTGAAAGAGTGTTTGAATAAACGTCTGCTGCCTTTCCTGAAGAAACACGGTTGTTCCGTACTGTTGCCGGATTTGGCATCTTGCCATTACGGTAAAAAGGCCATGGAGTGGTACGCCGCCAACAACGTGCAGGTGGTTCCCAAGGACAAGAACCCTCCCAACACGCCAGAGCTCCGCCCAATTGAGAAATACTGGGCTATTGTCAAGCGGAACCTAAAGAAGACCAAAAAAACTGCTAAGGACGAGCAGCAGTTCAAGGCAAACTGGCTTTCTGCGGCGAAGAAGGTGGACAAGGTGGCTGTACAAAATCTGATGGCAGGGGTCAAGCGTAAGGCCCGGAAATTCGGATTTGGAAAAGCGGAAGCCTAACTGAATATTTTTCCTGAATTTTATACTAATTGAACTTGAAAAAGAAACTTAATTTGATTTTTTAAATAAACGATTTCACCGATTTACACGCGTTTTCCCTTGACCAAATTTTGACCGTATCACCCTTTACCTAGTACTTATTTTTAAAAGTTGAAAAAAATCTGACATCCGTTGCTATTGTGGAATTGCCATAATTTCTTGCATTCCTAAACTTTTTGGGGCAATCAATGATTAAATGTTTAGTGAATGTTTACTCAATTGGAAAACAGAATGATTAACAAACAACATGGATACTTCAAGGGATAAACAACTACCACAAATTTACTGGTATTCGTTAGCTACTCACTGATATCAATTGAGGCTTTTGATCGCATTGACATACCCATGCTTCTATTCAAATTGCAAGAAAAGGGAATTGAGCCAGAAATTCTCAAATCTCACGAACCGTCAACAAATAGTAATATTCAAGGGGAAGAAATCAAACCCTATTCAAGTCACCTCTTGGGAGTCCCCCAAGAGTCTCTTTAAGGCCCCCTTTTGTAAATTTTATTCGTGAATGACACTTCCTTTGTTATAAAAAAACATTGAATTTCTCTTTTATGCTGATGACATGAAACTATTTTAAGAAATAACAAAAAAGAAGATACCGTGTCATTCCAGAAAGGAATTAACATTTTCTATGCCTAGTGTAGAAAAGTAATGAATATAAAAAAACGACGCACCTCAGACATAACTATCAATTTAGGAAATCAGCCATTTGAAAAGTAATATCAAGGGACATAGGAGTTCTTGGATTCAAAACTTACATTTGTTAAACATTACAATGCTATCATCAACAGAGCAAATAATATGCTTGGATTTATGAAACGCTTTTGTTACAATTTACATGATCCGTAAATAAAAACATTGTACACACTCAGATTATTTTACAGAAATCTGTAAAGTTTTACCGAGTTCTCAACAGCTAAAATGCATACTGGGATATTGTCAATACTGGGATATTGTAGCATAAAGCTTGCTTCAGATAGAATTGGAACAAAAACAATTGCCTGTATTTCAGTTATTTATTATTGAATTCAAGATCTTTTTTTATACAAATGTAGCGTTTTTTTCAAACTTTTAAGAAAAAATACGGATAAAATTATTCGTCATGGTTTCGAAGGAATTCTCGAATTTTTCCTGTAACACGGCTCATTAGGCGGCGCACACCTTCTTCGTCCATCGTTTAAGCTATCTTATTCCACCAGGTCTTCATCTGATTGATGTCTTTGACAACCTTTCCCTTTGCTTTGAGTCTCCTCTTCATGATTGCCCAGTATTTCTCAATAGGGCAGAACTGGAGGCAGTTGGGTGGGTTAAGGTTTTTCGGAACAACCTGGACCCCTTTCGCTGCATACCATTCTTGAACGGCTTTGCTGTTATGAC
Organism: Aedes japonicus; assembly: GCA_034211315.2. Classification (NCBI taxonomy): domain Eukaryota; kingdom Metazoa; phylum Arthropoda; class Insecta; order Diptera; family Culicidae; genus Aedes; species Aedes japonicus. The sequence goes on from JASCZW010006094.1 coordinate 69,794, forward strand.
AGCTTGCCAAATCTGGCCAAAACATTACGGGATGGTCGTGGGATCGAATGAACGGCAAAATTCGTTTTAGGAGACACTCTTTTTGGTATAGTTCCGATGTCATTGTCTTATTTGTAACGAAAACTTTCGAAACACAGCTGCAAATGCCCTGCCAAATCATGCATTTTCGTGCAAATTTGTCGGCAAAAACAAATTTCAATTTGGCTGGAACATCCCCCCGAGCCGTTGCCAAGTAAAATTTTTGACATGGGATTTGCCCGAAGTCAGCCTTGACATAGGTTTCATCGTCCATCAGAAGACACCCGTCGAACTTGGTCAGCACCTGGTCGTATAGCTTCCGAGCACGGATTTTGGCCACACTATTCTGTTTTATGGTCCGATTTGGCTGTTTGCTAGCTCGATACGACTTGATTTTTTCCCGGAGTCGAGTTCTCCTTACGGTACTATGGACAGCACCGAATTTTCTGGCCAAATCACGGTCCGACAGATTGGGATTCCTCTTAATCGTCTTCAAAATCTTACCACGCAGTTTCCGGTCGACAGTTCCACTCCGACGATTGGCTTGAGGCTTCCGAATCGTCGTCAATGTTTCCTTATACCGTTTGATAACGCGCCATACGGTATTTCTGGGCAATTTCAGCTGTTTAGCTAGCCTAGATGCAGACCACAATGGATTTTCCAAATAACTGTGCACAATTTTTTCCCTTCTTTCGGCTTCCATGTTGATTGTTTACAAAGTACAGTCGATTTGCGGAATGTCAAAAATACATACGTGAAGCTGAAAAAATTTTCGACACGTGGGCGCCAAGAACTTCTATATCCGTCCACCAGGCGTGCCACAATATGAGCAGAAGTTTGTTCCAATTCTAAATGAAGCAAGCAAATGAAGTTTGGTCATCCTTTTCAGTCATACAAGAAGAACGATTAGAATCGGCACAGAAGCAGTTTTTACTGTTTGCGCTTCACAAACTAGCTAGGACAAGGTTACCTTTTCCACCTTATGAAGCACACCGTATTCTCATCAGCATCGAATCCTTATAGAAGGAGGAGAAGCTTTGGAGAGCCTAGAATTTGCATTAGTTTCATTCGTAAATGATATTGTTTGTATTGTTCATTGTAAAAAAAACAATGAGACACAACTTTTTTCAAGTCTTTTAAAGGTGAGGGCTCATCATGTGGAAGGTAAGCTGAACAGTAGATATATTATCTGTCAGTATTGTCATTATTCACGTTTATTAAAACAACATATTGTTGAGCAGTTAAACTGAGAACAAGGGTGCTATTTATAGTACTACTTAAAAATATACATGCAAGCATTTGTCATCCCTTCTCTACTTAAAGCAACGAAATACCGATTATCTAAATTTCCATCATAAACATTTCCTAGACGGAAGTCTGCTTCTTGGGCCAGCGCTATGTGGACAGAATCTATTTGAGCTATTCGGCAAAGATTTTTGCCTGCTGGTTGTTTGTGCTGGATGATAAGTTGGGGTACCTTAATATGTTACATCGCTTTACCACAAGACGGGTCAATTCAGATTTGTAATTTCCTATTATAATATATGATTATTCCCCTATTCTGACATTTATACCATGGTTAAAGAATTGAGCTGCTTGAGAAATGTACGTGTCAATCACTGCACCGGGGTCGTCTTTTCACAAACAACTAACCAAAAGCAAACGATCACTTATCCATCTCATGATGGAAGCAACAATTCCCTCATAATTCCAACGAAAACCATTGTGAAAAGAGTAAAGAAGCTTTCACCCAAAAATCATTTCGTCGTAAGCTCTCGTTAAATTCAACCTTCTTGCAATAACTTCCAGAAGCAGGAAAAGATAGGCACACTCACACACAAAATTTACAACCACCTCTCTCGCCTCCTTGAGGGATTCCCGAAAATGAACATCCATTATCCATTTGCAAAACCCGAAAATGCATACATTCTCATCATCGAACCCAAACAATGCGGTAAACCATCGAAACACAGCCAGCCAGCCCCCGCCGCTGCTGCCATGGCAACGAAATCCTTTTTGTAAACGAGCGAACAACAACAGCCAGCAGCAGCAGCTCGTTGTTCCTGCAATCAACCGTATTCGATATGTGCAAACGAAAGCCCAAAACGAGCGAAATCAAGCTCTCAATAAGCCCACCCAAGTATGATCCTCCCTCAACTTCCACCCCGGTGGCCTTTCTTCCAGGCATGAGCCATAAATAACAAACACGAGCCATTCTTCTTCGGACAACCGGCCAACTCAAGCAGACACACGAACACAAACACACTCAGGATGGCCACAACGATCGAACGACTGCCAAACCGGTCTCCAACCTGGTCCCAACCCGGTCCCGGCTGGAAGGTACAGTTACCAACCGCGTTTGCTCGTTAGGTAAAGGATTTGCAACCCTTTAGCACCGACCGAACGGCAGCAGCTGGAGAATGGGCGTGCGGGCGGTCACTGGGAAAATCGATCCTCAGGATTTTTAGCTGCACAGGAGACATTGTCATAACTTAAACGAACACATGGCAAGAAGCACGGTTCGAAAGGCTCTCGACCGACGCTCGTTGCCTGGAGAGCAAGAAACCAATAGGGAGAGGTTCGACCGACTGGAAAATATGAACCGCGAAAAATTGGTTCGTCCGTGATTGGTGCAACTGTCGGTTCTGGGTTCGATTCGGAAGGTATTTCAAAAAAGCTAAAATTGCATCATGATTGAGACATTTCAGTCGATGAACAGGCACGAGAGAAATCAACAGCCTTTAAGCCAGGGTGGTACATTCGCAAATGGAGAAAAGTCTTTGATTTATGGATCCAATTTTTGGTGCCATTTTCGCACCCTGTCGATTCCGGTTGAGTTGTGGCAGCTGCTGTGAACCGACCGGAAGAAAACGACAAATCCTGCGTGGTGTGTTGAAGGGAGGTCATTTCTTCTGTCGATGACAAGGCAAACATGGCAGCAATCGCTTCACGGTAGAGTTATGAAGATCGTTTTGGATTATCGTGGGGCTTTTTAGAAGAGCAATCAGGAAAAATGGTTCAGTGTATGGCTTTGTTACTTTCGCAGGCGAAAGTTTTTTTAAAAGACTGAATTGGTTACTTCGATTTCAAAAAGGAAGGATTTAATGAAGGTGCTCACAGTTGTTATATTTTGATGTTGGATAACATCGTGTTGCAATATGATAATGAACCATTTATGATGAGTAAACTTCGGTGTAATAAAGTATTATTATTTATTTACATGGCAAAACATCATAATACTATAACATAGCCTGATACACAGTATCCCTCCATAATGCCCGATTTGTGGCTGCTCCTCTCCAATCCCTTAGGCACCTTGTACCCCCTAGGTCTTTCTCCACCTGGTCTGACCATCTTGCTTATTGCGCCCCACGTCATCTTGTACCAACCGGATTCCCGTCGAACACCATTTTTGCAAGATAGTTGCCCGGCATTTTCGCAACATGTCCTGCCCAGCGTATCCTTCCAGCTTTTGCCACCTTATGTATACTGAGTTCGCCGGCGCGTTGCGCGAGCTTATGGTTCATCCTTTGCCTCCATAGTCCATCCACCTGTTCTCCAGCAAAGATGATTCTTAACCCCCGTCGCTCAAAAACTCCGAGTGCTCGAGGGTCCTCTTCAAGCATTGTCCACGTCTCATGCTCGTAGAGAACAACAATGAGCGTTTTGTACAGGATGCACTATGTACAGGAGCTAAGTCTGTTTGGCCGTAGTTGCTTGTGGAGCCCATGGTAGGCACGACTTCCACTGATAATCCGCCTCCGGATCTCATGGCTGTTATCGTTGTCCACATTAACACAGTGAGCCGAGATAGACAAACTCATCGACTACCTCGAACTCATCGCCGTCGATCATTATACTGTTGCCCAGTCGGGTCCTGTCGTGCTCGTTTTCGCCTGCTAGCATGTACTTCGTTTTGGACGCATTTATCTTCAAGCCAATTTTCGCTGCATCGCGCTTTAGTCTGGTGTACTGCTCTGCCACCGCCTCAAATGTTATGCCGACAATATCCACGTCATCGGCAAAGCAGATAAATCGACTAGATCTGTTGAAAATCGTGCCTCACATGTTAAACGCCGCTCGTCGCATAACACCTTCAAGAGCAATGTTGAACAGGAGGCAAGAGAGACCAGCACTTTGACGAAGCCCCCGGAAAGCTTGTAGCGATCAGGAAATTTGTATAATTTTGTATATAATCAATTAGATCTAAGAAATTTGCTAAACACAAGCATTGCTGCTAAACACAAGCATTCGCATGAAATCTTTCCTAAGGCGGGCCCATTTAAATTATAGTTAAAAAAGGAAAGAGACGGCTGGTTAACTAAACGAGATAAGTTTCATTGTACGTCCAGTTTCACGATAGGACACGAAGGGTCCCGGAAAAAGGCAGACTTCCGGTTTGTCCGAGTTTGCTAACTTTAATCTGAGGATTCACGGTCTCGTTCATTCTGTCCGTGACATCTCAACGACTTTGAAGTGTGCGCGTTTTGCTCGTGGTCGTTTTTCTTGTTTAAAGTATGGTGTTTAAAAAGTGATGTTAATATCCTAATTAATTATAAAATCTGTTCGTCCATAGAATTAGGAAAACGAATTGTGTGTAACAAAGTTTGTGCGATTAGGAAAAGGCTAAAATTAGTACAGGTAATTTATTGTGCTCAAAATGTGCTGTTCATGTAATCAATGTGCGTGCTTGTGTTCATTGTCCTGTTGTAGTCGCTTCTTTTCAATTCGCAGCAGTTGATACGCACTGAAAAGGCAGTCGCTTCTCCCCGTCGGACGGATTTTCCCGGCCACCGTCATCCCGCCGGAAGCGAACCGATCCAACAACACATCGGTTCGAGGAGACACGAGGGATCTCCGGTGGATAGTTCCACGCCGGTTCGTCATCATACCGGTACGACGAAGTAACCGCCATCGAAGTGGCGCGCGAATCGCCATTGCACTTGGCGCCATTCCATTCGCCGATTCACCATATCGCCATTGAGCACATCGTCGATCGAGATCGTCGAACCCGTCGACAGACCATCGATCGTAAGCCATCAACAGCTGGTGAGTCAAGCCCTTCTTTACTTTGGAGTGTGGCGTCCGGTGAGGGCGCCACGGAGTGATTTTTTGCCAGTCTAAGACTGAAGATAGCCATGCGCTATTATTAGTTCCGAGTTCCGTGCCACGCTTTCCGGTCTCGTGAATGTAGGCCGTTTCTGACGCCGCCTAAAATTCAGTTTGTCGCAGGGGCACATACTCGCAAGGAGCTGCGTTGCCGGTTCTGTGACGTCACGCATCATCTAATAGAACACAAGCACATGAGCACACTAGGTTAGTTTAGAGAGAAAGTGGGAATAATCGCACACAGAAGGAGAGAGGGACGAACAAACACTACAATACAATGCGAAAATTTACAATACAACAATAAAATGTTCTCTGTCAGCGCTACAAAAGCTGTTTAATTAATGAAGATATTTCCATCACTTCGCGTCCTCGTTTTAGTTTGGTGATTCCGTTCTCTCGTGTTTGCATGTGTATGTTGGGGAGAGAAAGTCCGCTTGAAGATCGGTGCGACGTCTAGTGGCGGGTGTCGAGACTACCAATGATGAGAAGGAATCTCTGGTAAATGGAGGTTTGAGTATGAGCGGTTCTCTCCGCGGTCTCTGAGTGACTATCGTGAATGTAGTGGCGTACGACGTTAGGGTTTTCCGCTTGGTCGTTTATGTTGCAAGCCAGCTGGTCTGATCCAAAGATTTTATTTAAATGGACTCGCCCATAGGAGAGTCTCAACCGGGCAAAATTACATTGGTCGTGTGGTCTCCTTCTGGAGTGGCGCTTAAGCCACACGTCTTAAGAGTCGGATCATTCTGGAAGGCTACAAATTGGCGCCCAACTGCAGGTTCTCAGAAATTATAGTGAATGTTGAATTATTGTTGTTGGATTTTAATTAATGTTACTTCGCAATTGGATTGCAACCGTTGGGCTTAATCACCTGTCCAGATCAAGGCAACATGGAGCGATACGCAGTCGGTTGTGACGCCTCACTGTTTGAAATTCATATAATGTAGGGGAACAGAAATTGCCGCATAGGATCAATCATTGCTCTACATTGAACTAAATTTCAAACAGCAGAGAACTTCCGATTGAGTAGGCTCTCTGAGTGGACCTAATCTCGACACGCAGATCCCACTAATAACGGATAGAAGTGCAAAATGGTTATTTGTTGTAATTAAAGATCAGATTACTTTGGAAATCAGTATAGTTAGATATTAGTAATGTTTTGAGGAATTACCGTTTATAAATTATTTGGAATGGCAGGTCATTGGTCATCGTATTAAGCATTTTTTTTTAGAGAGTATAATATATTTATGGATGTTTTTCAGAGAGGGATTTTGAGAGATTTAGAAATAATTTGAAGTTTGCAAAATTGGAAAAGGTTGCGGAGTGCGGTTGCATGGTATTCAATATAGTTGTTCATAGGTTTCATATAGTTAACAAAGTTAATTAATTTGAAACAATGGCTTTTAAGAATATATACGCAGATCATTTAACAATTGAGGAGGTCGATTATGAACTTCTCATACGGGGGGAAAAGGAAGAAGCACTTGCTTGTTAGTAGTAACGGATCTCTTCAGCAAGTTCGTGATGATTCAGCCGTTCCGAGAAGCGACGGCAGAAACGCTGGGTCACTTTATCGAGAATACCGTTTTCTTGTTGTTCGGCGTACCTGAAGTGGTATTGACCGACAACGGAACGCAGTTCACTTCGAAAATATTCCAAGATCTACTCGAACGATATCACGTGTCCCATTGGAAAACTCCGAGCTATCACCCACAGGTTAATGACACGGAAAGGGTTAACCGTGTGATAACGACCGCCATCCGTGCTACCATCAAAAACAACCATAAAGAGTGGGCCAATAATTTACAACATATTGCGAACGCTATCCGCAATTAGTTTCAAAATACAACAAAATACACTCCGTATTTTCTGCTGTTTGGGAGAAATCAGGTGTCAGATGGCAGGGAATACAGAAGGATGCGTGACACAACGTCGGCAGATGATGCGGGTCTTCAACCGGAACAGAAAGATAAGTTGCTTCAAGAGGTGAGAGAAAACTTGAAAGCGGCTTACCAAAAGCATTCAACTTACTACAATCTCAGGTCCAATTCAAATTGCCCAACCTATTCAGTCGGGGAACATGTCCTTAAGAAGAACACGATTCTTTCGGACAAAGGGAAAGGTGTGTCAGCGAAACTTGCCCCGAAGTACATACCAGCAGTGGTTAAGAGGGTAGTGGGTTCGCATTGTTACGACTTAGAGAGTGTGGATGGGAAAGACTTGGTATTTTCCACTGCAAGTTTCTGAAAAAACTTGCCAAGCCAGACTCTTCGTAACGAGATAATTATGTTTTTTCAGCTATGTAGCCGTCTTAGACAGGTGACAAAGAGCCAGTGCTAAGCCGGGTCTCATAAAAATGGTTGAAAAGATTTTGTCCAGCTATGATACTCTTGCAAAGCATCCAAGAGTTACCATTACACTGTTGAAGCTCCGCTCCAGTGAAAACATACTTAGTCCCTATTGCAAAGCTTGGCACTGTCGAATCAGTTGCCGCTCCTACAAAAACGTTTATTTACTAGGGGCATCCTTGGACTGCTTTTCAGTCCAAGAAGAAGCTTTGCAATGTGTTGGATTGAGGAATAAAATGGTCTTTTCGAAATAAAACCCTTGAAGGAAGCAGTTGTTGGTTTAAGCGATCCCCTCGACCGGAATTCAGAGAGAGTCCTGGGAAGTTCCCTGGCGATGACCTTATTAAGAGAAGCTTGGAGCCGTAGGGTGATGATGAGCAGTACCAACAATGGAAAGTAGGAATCGGGAGTCTGATTTGGGGATAATCAGATGCTGATCGAAACAGCCTCAGGAAGTCTTCCGTATGGAAAGACGATGTTGAGCAACCCGAGTCAATCGAGTAAAAGCAACAACATCTTCAGTCACTGGTTCTAGTTTTAAAACACCAGAAAATACTACCCAATAACTGGATGCAAAAGAGTGCACCCTATCGGAAATTTGTAAATTGGTTTAAATGGAGAAGAAAAGGGAAAGTTTTAAATGAGCATAAATAATGTTAGTAATGGAGTTCACAATGATAGTTCTTAAATCTATGTTAGTACTTAAAATTAGGAGATTTAATTGCACATAATGAATTACATTTCAAAGTTAAAATTAAGTTTTCGGTCGCCACCCTCTTTGTGTTGTTTTTTTTTGTCTTCCATCATGCCTTCTTCTTTCTTCCGTCCAGTAGTACCTAAAATAACAAATAATAATATTAGTTTACATTCATGGGATACATATAGCATTGGAAATATACTTCCCTTCCATCCGATCTTGTTGAAGCTGCCTCATCCGGCCGGCGAAGTGGTCTTCAAAACGAGATCGTAATCCAATAATCCGGCCAGTAACAAACGAGTCACTCGTATTTCCGATCATCGAGTTGCCTCCGTCATTCAGCTTCACAATCACTTCCTAGAAAAATAAAATAATAAAAAAATATTACTCACAGTTCGGTACCTTCATTTCCGTTCACTATATATGGTTTAACGCTTTTTTACAATCGTTTTCATTAGAAAATTTACCTCTAAACATTATTCAATTTTCACTTCCACTACACTTCGCAATGTTTACCTTTTAGTTTGACGTTTCTCATAGTAGAGGGGAGTACAACTTCTGGGTGTCGTGAGTGTCGAGAGAGAAATTCTCTCTGAGAGATTTTAGGAGATATTTATGTTACATTAGAGCATGTTTCCGTAGAGCCGTAGATCAGTATAGGTGTTGGAAACATGATGATAATGTTAGTGTTGATGAAGTTTTTGGTGTACGTGTATTAGCGAGAGCCGGAGATTAGTTAGGCGTGCAAATATGTAATGTGGGTTCAATTTTGTAGATTATGTTTCGTCTTGTCCCACACAGAGACGTTGAGACCAGACGGCAGGTTTGGTGGTTCTCTGTGAGACATGACAGTTTCGGTGAATTCCAATAAGAAACGTTTACCAACAAGTTGGATTGGTGTAGTTGAAAATTGGAATAAACCAGTTTCGTGGTCATTGTATGTGGTCATATTTGAGAGAGGCAATAATTCAACATACAGGATTGATGTTCGTTCTGCTCAAGGTGTACCAGATGTGGATTCATGTTCATTGATTATCAGGCTGTCTGTTTATCAATGATGTGTTCTGTATAATTGAGCTTCTGTAATGACTGAAAGAGGTCAGAAGTATAGCCGTTCTAAGATTGTATGTAGGAGATTTTATTGGGGTTGTATTCACATCTGCTTTGGGAACGTCAAACGGCATTTCTTCATTTGTGGGAATCGAGTTTTGTAAATATAGTTTCAAAGTTGTATATAGATAGTTTAGTTAATTGTTATTTTTATCAATAAATGTTAGAAGATTGTAAATATATATTTTTTAAGGATGGGAATATATGTTTTTTTTTGTCGTATATATTGTAAAATTTTCCATTACGAAAATTTGGTTTAACGCCTTAAACCAAATTTTCGTAAAACCGTGCCTGGTGTGATGTAGCGATCAGGAAATTTGTATAATTTTGTATATAATCAATTAGATCTAAGAAATTTGGAAAATCGTTTTAGTTTGGTGATTCCGTTCTCTCGTGTTTGCATGTGTATGTTGGGGAGAGAAAGTCCGCTTGAAGATCGGTGCGACGTCTAGTGGCGGGTGTCGAGACTACCAATGATGAGAAGGAATCTCTGGTAAATGGAGGTTTGAGTATGAGCGGTTCTCTCCGCGGTCTCTGAGTGACTATCGTGAATGTAGTGGCGTACGACGTTAGGGTTTTCCGCTTGGTCGTTTATGTTGCAAGCCAGCTGGTCTGATCCAAAGATTTTATTTAAATGGACTCGCCCTTAGGAGAGTCTCAACCGGGCAAAATTACATTGGTCGTGTGGTCTCCCTTCTGGAGTGGCGCTTAAGCCACACGTCTTAAGAGTCGGATCATTCTGGAAGGCTACAAGCTGTCATATCATATGCGGCTTTGAAGTCGATGAATAGATCATGCGTTGGGACTCTATATTCACGAAACTTTTGGAGGATCTGCCGCAAAGTGAAGATTTGGTCCGTTGTAGATCATCCTTTGATGAAGTCGGCCTGATAACTTCCAATAAATCTATTTGCTAGTGACGACAGTCACTGGAAGATGATTTGAGATAATACTTTATAAGCGGCATTAAGGACAGTGATTACACGATAGTTTACACAGTCCAGCTTGTCGCCATTCTTATAGATTGGGCAGATAACCCCATCTCCGCCACTTACAGTTCATCGAAGTGCTGCTTCTACCTTTCGGTCACCTCACGATCGTCCGTCAGGATTCTCCCAACCTTATCCCGACACATTTCAGCTCGCGGCACGAAGCCTCTGCGGGATGCGTTGAGTTTCTGGTAGAACTTTCGCGTTTCATGTGAGTGGTGCAGCTGTTCTAGTTCCTCCTCCTCCTCCTGGCGGCGCTTTTTCTCCCGGAAGAGTTGGGTCTGCTGTCGCCGCTTCTGTCTGTATCGTTCCACACTATGACGGGTAGCTTGACGCAGCATAAGTGCCCGCGCTGCGTTCTTCTCATTCAACACCTGCTGACATTCCTCGTCGAACCACTCGTTCTGTCGGCTTCGTTCCACATAACCTAAGACGTTCTCCGCTACGCTGCTGATAGCTGTTTTCACGGTGTTCCAACAGTCCTCGAGAGGGGTTTCGTCGAGCTGGCCCTCTTCCGGCAGCGCAGTTTCGAGCGATTGCGCGTAGCTTGCGGCGACGTCAGGTTGCTTCAGTCGCGCGAGATTGTACTGTGGCGGGCGCCGGTACCGAAAGTTGTTCACTACGGAGAGTTTTGGGCGCATCTTAACCATCACTAGGTAGTGGTCCGAGTCGATGTTAGCGCCTCGGTAGGTTCTGACGTCGGTGATGTCTGAGAAGTGCCGGCCATCTATCAAAACGTGGTCGATTTGTGATTCCGTTTGATTCGGTGACCTCCAGGTGTACCGATGTGGGAGGCTGTGCTGGAAGAAGGTACTACGTACGGCCATGTTTTTGGAGGCGGCGAAGTCGATAAGTCGAAGGCCGTTTTCGTTGGTCAGCTGGTGTGCGCTGAACTTTCCAATCACCGGTTTAAACTCCTCCTCCTGGCCAACCTGAGCGTTGAAATCCCCGATGATGATTTTGATATCATGGTTTGGGCAGCGGTCGTATTCACGCTCCAGCTGCGCGTAGAATTCATCTTTGTCGTCATCGGTACTTCCGAGGTGAGGGCTATGCACATTAATGATGCTGATGTTGAAGAACCGGCCCTTGATCCTCAACCTGCACATTCGGGGGTTGATCGGCCACCATCCGATCACCCGCTTCTGCATCTCACCCATCACGATGAAAGCTGTTCCCAGCTCGTGTGTATTGCCGCAGCTCTGGTAGATGGTATGACCATCCCGAAACGTACGCACCGTGGATCCTTTCCAGCACACCTCTTGCAGCGCTACGATGTCGAACTTGCGGTTCTTCAATTCGTCGGAAAGCACGCGAGTACTTCCAAGGAAATTGAGAGATCGGCAGTTCCACGTCCCGAGTTTCCAATCGTTAGTCCGTTTTCGTAGCCTAGGTCCATGCCGATTGTTCCGGTTCGAATTTCTTCCTTGTGTATTATTCGTTGCAATTCCTTTTTAATGGTGTCGGCTCGCAAGGCCCACAACCAACCCCACTATCTCGCAGGAGGACCATCGTGATGCTGCTGTTTAACAGTCCCAAGCACCACCAGGACTTTCGGCTTTTGTATTTAGAGTCCTGGGCGCACTAACAAGACGGTGACTCAGCCGCTCCTAACATGGAGAACAGACGCTCAAATGGGTGAAGGCTTGGACTTTTACCCTTATTTTTAAAAAGCGGGGTGGCTCGCTTTTGTCAGGGCTGCTTTCGGATATTTGTGGGTTTTTGGAAGAAACTCAACAGAGTCCAACAACTGCTCAGTCCCCCCACATCCTAAACAGTCCCCGCCGCTCGTCCGGGGCTACTTATTCGTGTATTCAGTAGCTGTCCATCATATCTGATGGATGAGGAAGTAAAATTGAAGTTCATTTTCCATGTTTATCATGGCAAAAAGTCAAAAACCATATCCAAAAAACAAAGATATTCAAAACAAGTTTCATATATGCCACAAAAAAATAACATCATGTTTTTATTCCCTTGCAACGAAACAGCAAAATAAACTCCAAGTTTGTTTATGTTTAAGGAGGTATCTTCAATGAGTAAAATTTTAGTTGATCGAACAAAAAAAAATGTGTCTGCTGTTCTGGTGACAGTTTTTAATCGAATATGTTTGGAAAAAAACATTCTCAAAACTTTTTCAAGACCAGACATGTTTGGTATTTCATTCTCATGACTTCTTTATAACAAAGTTCTTATTTTCTCATCAAAAAAGATGTTTCTGGTTTTACTTGGGTAGGCTGTTATGAAAAATGGATACCCTGAATATTTCAAAATAACTAGAATATGAAGTAACTAATGAATGGAACAGTCAAAACTTGGTCGACTCAAATATGACATAGTTTTTTTAATCGTGCACTGAAAAAAAAACTTATTTTGTAAGTGAATGCGTACGCAATTCTGACTTTCTGACTTTGTACTTGCCATTTTCTATTAAGTTGTCAAAAACTATTGAAAAATTATTGAAGAAACAAAGTTGTTGCATGCTGTTTTGACCAGATCTCACTTCTTGCCACTACGGCAGAACGACTCAGGAATGGATATACCGCTAATAAAGGGTGTTTCGATCAAAATTTGGTCGACCTAAACTTGACGCATTTCCTTGCATCGTGCATTTAAAAAATTGCACACCCCTCATTTTAAAGATGTGTGCTTGAATCATGATGCCTCTATTTTGATTTTGAGATTAGCACTTCAGTTATCAAAATGTCGTCGAAGGAAGAGAAACTACGCACCAAAATTTTGCGAATGCATGGCGAAAATCCAAACAACTCTCACGTCAAGTTGGCGAAATTGTTGAATGTGGCTAAATCAACTATAACTAACGTATTTAAAGTGTTCGGTGAACGTTTGTCGAGAGCCAAGAAAGCTGCATCGGGGCGAAATCGTAAGCCGGAGGTCACAGCGACGACAAAAAGAGTTGCCCGCTATTTCGAGTGGAACCCCAACCTCTCCGTCCGAGTTGTTGCAAAACTGGGAGTGGCGCCTTCAACCGTGGATAGAGCTAAAAAACGAGCTGGACTGTCGACTTACAAGGAAGTGGTGACTCCAAATCGCGACGATAAACAAAACACGTCGGCCAAAGCACGATCGCGAACGTTGTACACGACGATGCTGACGAAGTTTGATTGCGTGGACGATGAAACTTTCGTCAAGGCAGACTTTAAACAGCTTCCTGGACAGGAATTTTATACGGCAACCGGACGGGAAAAGGTGGCAGATATTTTCAAGCACATTAAACTGTCAAAGTTCGCGAAGAAATATCTGGTGTGGCAGGTCATCTGTACCTGTGGCTTGAAGAGCAACGTTTACATTGCGACCGGAACTGTCAACCAGGAAACTTATCTGAGCGAATGCCTACAAAAACGTCTACTGCCTTTCCTGAAGCGACATGATTGATCCGTGCTATTTTGGGCGGATTTGGCATCTTGCCATTACGAAAAAAGGCCATGGATGCTGCCAACAACGTTCAAGTGGTGCTCAAGGACAAGAACCCTCCAAACACCCCAGAGCTCCGCCCAATCGAACAATATTGGGCCATCGTCAAGCGGAACCTTAAGAAGACTCAAAAAGCTGTTGTGAGCGAGAAACAGTTCAAGGCAAACTGGCGTTCTGCGGCAAATAAAGTGGACAAGGAGATTGTACAAAATCTTATGGCAGGTGTTAAACGAAAGACCCGGCAATTCGCATGTGGTTAAAAGGAAGCTTAGCTGAATATTTCTTCTGTATTTGGTTTTAACTGAACTTGAAAGAAAAAAAAGAATTTGACTTATTAATAAAAGCTTTGATCGACTCACACACATTACTCCTTGACCAAATTTTGATCGGAACACCCTTTAATTTCTCCAAGACATTTCGTACTTATGACTGATAGTGTTCATATTCAGGTCGTGGAAGGCTTGCGTCTCAAGATGATGCAAGAATCATGCGAGAGACTAGAAGATGTTCATCAATTAAGGAGTCGTGCTATACATGAGAACGTGCATCTGTAGGAATCCGAAAGAATATTTCGCTACAGACTGCAAGAATCGGGATTGAAGAGCAATTATGCAAGTCCACGGCCTCTAATTAGAAAAGTCAACAAAATCAAACGATAAGCATGCTTGAATTCTGGTAACAAAGCAGTGTGGTCTGATACGAGCAAATTCGAATTGTTGGGCAGAAACAAAAAAACAGCACCCTCGTTTTTGGATGAACGCTTGTTGGAGCAGAACTTACAGAAGATTGTGAAGCATAGCGGAGGAAGAATTATGGTGCCTCAAGTGCTCCGGCGTAAGAAATCTCTAGCAAATCGAAGGCATTCTGACGATTGATCGTTACATTGATATAATCGATTAAATTTCCAAGAATCGCTGCTTAAAACGGGACTCAAGGAAAACTTCATTTTCCAGCAGGACAGTGACCCAAAGCAAACAGCTCACAAATAAACTGCGTTCTTCGAAGTAAATCGCATTAAACTGCTGGAATAGCCATCACAACCACCAAACGTCAACCCTATCGAAAATTTTTGGACGATTTTGAATAGACAGGTTGTTAAAAGTGCAGTGGAGCCGTAATGCTAGTAGATTACCTTTTCGTGGTGCGTTACGAGGTATCAGATCTACGACCGAACCTTATTCCGAATCAATTCAATTTAGTGAACATATTTGTTTTTTGTAGTCATAGGAACAAATCTTAGTCATCTTAGGATTGTGCTACCGAGGTTGAGCTTGAATGAATATGAAATGAAAATGAAATGAAAATGAAATGAAAATGAAATGAAAATGAAATGAAAATGAAATGAAAATGAAATGAAAATGAAATAGAGAATGAAATGAAAATGAAATGAAAATGAAATGAAAATGAAATAGAAAATGAAATGAAAATGAAATGAAAATGAAATGAAAATGAAATGAAAATGAAATAGAAAATGAAATTGAAAATGAAATTGAAAATGAAATGAAAATGAAATTGAAAATGAAATGAAAATGAAATTGAAAATGAAATTGAAAATGAAATTGAAAATGAAATTGAAAATGAAATTGAAAATGAAATTGAAAATGAAATTGAAAATGAAATTGAAAATGAAATTGAAAATGAAATTGAAAATGAAATTGAAAATGAAATTGAAAATGAAATTGAAAATGAAATTGAAAATGAAATTGAAAATGAAATTGAAAATGAAATTGAAAAATGAAATTGAAAATGAAATTGAAAATGAAATTGAAAATGAAATTGAAAATGAAATTGAAAATGAAATTGAAAATGAAATTGAAAATGAAATTGAAAATGAAATTGAAAAATGAAATTGAAAATGAAATTGAAAATGAAATTGAAAATGAAATTGAAAATGAAATTGAAAATGAAATTGAAAATGAAATTGAAAATGAAATTGAAAATGAAATTGAAAATGAAATTGAAAATGAAATTGAAAATGAAATTGAAAATGAAATTGAAAATGAAATTGAAAATGAAATTGAAAATGAAATTGAAAATGAAATTGAAAATGAAATTGAAAATGAAATTGAAAATGAAATTGAAAATGAAATTGAAAATGAAATTGAAAATGAAATTGAAAATGAAATTGAAAATGAAATTGAAAATGAAATTGAAAATGAAATTGAAAATGAAATTGAAAATGAAATTGAAAATGAAATTGAAAATGAAATTGAAAATGAAATTGAAAATGAAATTGAAAATGAAATTGAAAATGAAATTGAAAATGAAATTGAAAATGAAATTGAAAATGAAATTGAAAATGAAATTGAAAATGAAATTGAAAATGAAATTGAAAATGAAATTGAAAATGAAATTGAAAATGAAATTGAAAATGAAATTGAAAATGAAATTGAAAATGAAATTGAAAAATGAAATTGAAAATGAAATTGAAAATGAAATTGAAAATGAAATTGAAAATGAAATTGAAAATGAAATGAAAAATGAAATTGATTTTTTTTTGTGATATCATAAGACCCAAAAAGCATCATTGAAGTCTCATATGACTTTAATAAGTATCTGAATAATCTTCCTCCAGTCATCAATTGTCCACGAAATGTGCTCTTGTGCCCACTTAAGCCGTTTTTTAAGTTTTTCGTCGATAACCATGGCTTCTTAAGTGCCACTCTGCCCATAAGACCATGTGACCATGTAGTTGATTTGACACTGTTTGAAGTGTTACATGAATTGAACTTATTTTCTGTTTGTGTTGCAACTTTGGGGGCTGATAAGCCTCGGTTTTGCTTAACTTTGTTTACGATAGCCCTGTCAATCCGATGGCTAGTCTTCGATGGGCGTCTTGATCGTGCCGCTGGTAAGATGCAAACACATTTTTTGAACCTTTGAACTATTTTAGCAACCGTATCTCTACGAACGAATATCAGCAATTTTACTTAAGCACTTACTGGACTGATGATATTTTATTATCAATTTTCGGACACTTAATGAAATTTGTGCAGTGCCTAAAAACAGCATGATTCTAATCAAGACCAACATGAAGAGGACAACTAACACATAGGCAAAAGACTGGATAAACAAAAGAAAAGTCGGTGAGATCGTTTTATTATTTTATTGTTGTGATGAAACATTTATATTACTAAATACGTGCCAGAATTTTGAAAAAATTCTGGAAGTGTGAATGCCTCTCATGTATCCAATTGATACATGACAGTGTTCATGCGGGGCTTATTGTATATGAAGATAACCTCAGAATGTACGTGTATGAACAGGCATTCTTGAAATGGATTGTTGGATGTACAATAGAGCCATCACCTTCCATATTCAGGGCTAAACAAGGCTGCATCTATAAATAAATACAAATTATAAATATAGATGCAGGCAAGTTTCTTCCATAAAAGCACTGCCGGCCAGTGGAATATGGATTGTACACACACACACTTAATGAAATTTGTTGGGTTATAGGCATTTTAAGCGAGTTAGTTTACTTTGATATACAAATGCATCTAACGACGGAATGTGCGCTGTTTGCAATGTTAACATTCGATAAAGTGACAGAAATTTGAGAAATTTGCGATTTCTCGGTGGGGGTGTATAAACTTTTCAAAAAACAGTATATTTTCAGTTGTAGAAATTGATTCATTTCATTGTATGAATAGCTATAGCGGAAGAAAAGTATGAACTTTTTCCAATACAGTCTCAAGTTTCCTCTCAAAATGTAAAGGGTATAAATATTCAAGATTATTCGTTTTGGTTAGCACTTTTTCCAGTACTGTATACTGTTTAGTTAATAAGTTGAAGTACAGAATAAAACCAACGAGAAGTCCTTGACACGCCGTCCTCGTAATCCTAGTTTAGTATCCTCATATCACTCACTCGTGTGATGCCGAAGTTGTAGCGAATCAATGACAGAATCCAAACGATAATGACACCATAACGCACCGAGCACCGGAACCACACATATGCACATGAATAGGTTTTCGACGGTTGAAGCCCCGAGGAACTCCCGTTCTGGTAGCTCATCATCCGTGTCCGACGTTCCCTGTTTCATCTGCCACGGCACGGAGCAAGTTTTGTGTACTCTATAAATTTTAGTTTCCCTTCTTCCCGTTGGAGCCTGCGGGAAAGTTCGCCATCATCAGACGTGATTCGACTTGATGGGGTAGGAGGACTGTAACAGGACATCCCATCAAAAGAGGCGAACGTGCACACCGACGAGGACGAGTGCTTTTATGAGGACGCATAATTGAAACGTGTTTATTTTACGCCTCGCATAAGAAGGGGTCCACCACCTGCGGGAGGATCCGAGGAGGACAGATGCTGCGGGACCATCATCTCTTTAGAGTCAGTGGCCACAAAACAGGATTGAATAGACTCAAGTGTATCACTATGACAAAAGAATAATAGACACCCAGCCCCGGTTTCCCATGTCCGGGTTGAAAGCATGATCTTTGGGCGGGTTTTGTGGGTGCGGGGGGCAGGTGAACAAAAGGACAGTGTCATTCACCACCAACCGGTAGGCATCGGCTTTGATGTCAGTAGTGTGTGTGTGTAGATTCTTGGAGGACATCCTCACCATACGACTCGTATCTTGCCAGTGAGTGATTGTGTGTGTGTGCGTGAATGTATAATGTAAGGGAGTCTTGTAAGTCAATGTGAAGGAGAAAGATTCCTCCGTAAGCAGGGTGACCTATAGAATTCCAGTTTCATATATTGGGCATGGCGGAATCTCGGAAGACGTTTTTCCGTATCCGCTTGGGAGAGGGAACTGCTATGAAGGAGGTTGAATGCATTGTCTCTCATCCGGAAGGGGATAAAACTTAAACTTACAGAAATAGCTACACTCGTGGCACATTGCACCGAGAGGAAGAAAAGAAATAGGTTGCTGAACTGGAAAGTGTTTCTTTTTCCTATTATTCCATGTTGATACCAACAGCGATTATTGGGAAGAACAGGAGTAAGTTTTTTAATATGATTTTGAGTCAGATGGACTAAAGTTTGAAAAAGAGAACCGTAAAATGGGGTAACATTGATCGTTTTGGGTTTATTTTAAGTTGATTCGTAAAAAAATTTCTGCGTAAGCGATCGACCAAAGTCTTAATAAGTTTCGATCATGTGAATCAATTGAATGATTTGACGTTTTAACCCTTCTTATAAAAAGGGTATTCCCGATAGAAAAATCTCATGGATTTTCAATTATATGTATTGTAACCTTACAATAGAATCAATAGTATGTACAACTAATAGAATTGTTCAAGACGATAAGATGGCAATAGGAGTTATTGTTTCAGCAATAGAATCTAATGTCAATTGAGACATCGAATAGACAATAGAAAATGGGAGTTGTTTTGTATCTAAGCAATAGAAAAACTATTTTTTGCAGAACTACTAAAATTAGGAATACTGAAAGGACAGTATGAGAAGGCCACACTGACGTCAAAGGTGTCACTTTTCAAGCGCATCTGCGACAAGCGATATTCCGACGGCAAGGACGTTGAGCAGCACATTTTCGAGATGGCAGGGCTGTTCGAGAGGCTGACGTTGTCTGGCGAGGAGTTGAGCAAGAGCATGCTGGTAGCTATGGTTCTGCGAAGTCGCCCGGATTCGTTTTCCACCCTATCCACGGCATTGGAAAGCCGATCAGACGATGAGCTAACGCTGGATCTGATAAAATACAAGGTGGTAGACGAGGTGGCGAAACGTTGTTCGAGCAGATCATCGGAGTCCGTCTTCAAGACGCACGTGAAGCAGAAGAAGCTGTTGTGCCATATGTGCCAGAAGCCGGGCAGAAGCAAAAGGACTGCCCATCCTCAACGAGAAGGCTCCCTACAGACGGAAGTCGTCGGAGGACCAGCGTGAGAAACCACGGGTCCGAGCAGCTCGTCAAGAAATCCGGAAGAAGCAAGACAAGGAGTATTCGTTCGTGACGAAGGATGCCGTGACGGCGCCCAATGCGTGGATTGTCGACTTCGGCGCGACCTCGCACATGTGTGCGGACCGGTCGATTTTTGTGGAGCTTGATGAGAGCAGCAAACATGAAGTGATTTTGGCCGACGGTACTGCAGCGAAGTCGGAAAGAATCGCTTCGTGCCAGGTAACAATGCTTTCTCCGGAGGGTGAGGCATCAAAAGTAACTCTCAAGGAAGTGCTGTTGCTACCGAAATTCGAATCGAACCTGGTTTCCGTGAAGACGCTAGCGTGATTGCGAGAGCGACAGTTTTCGGGGGGCTGTACTGTTCTGGTTGCCCAGGAAACGCTGGCCGCAAAACATACTTCCAACTGTCAGCATATATGGCATCGTGTACTAGGACATCGCGACCATGAAGCCGTTCGTGACCTCGTTACCAAGAACATAGCAACTGGCATCAAGATGGAAGATTGTGGCTGCCACGTCGTCTGTGAATGCTGTCTCGCAGGTAAGCTGACTCGTCTTCCATTTCCGAAAAAATCCGACCGAAAATCCAAACAACCGTTGGATATGATCCATACCGATATATGTGGACCTATGCGACCCGTGATGCCTGGTGGATGTCCTTATTTTCTCGACATGATTCACTCGGTTCACCGTCGTGTACTTCTTAAAAAGAAATCCGAATATCCCTACGAATCCAAGAGTACGTCAAGCTCTTCCAGACAGAATTTGGCAGGACTCCGAAGAACATTTGTTCGACCAGGGTGGTGAATACTGGAGTGGCGCGTTGGATTCTTTTTGTGGAGTGGAAGGAATTCGGCAACAATTTACCACTGCATACACCCCGCAGCAAAACGTGGTAGCAGAGCGAAATAGTCGCTCGCTGATGGAAATGGCGCGCTGCATGATCCTGGACGCTGGAATGCCACTGAACTACTGTGCCTACTGCAAAATCGTTTGCCGACAAAGCCGTTGAAGCAGACCCCCTTCGAGCTGTGGAACGGGACATTAGTCATCTCCAGATGTTTGGTTCACCGACGTATGAAGCGAAATCTCAAGAGTTTCTGGTCGACGGTTATTCCTCCCAGCATAAGGCGTACCGATTCATGGATCCGAGCAACGATAAGCTGACCGTTAGTCACGATTGCAGATTCCTGCCGATGGACGAGGCTCGGACCGCCGAACTTCAAGAGGGAAGTATCGTACATTATCATTTCAGACTCCTGGAGCAACCGAATGTTTAGGTCCCTGTTATTGCCGAAACTGTGGATAAGAGCGGAGACTAATCGGACGAGTCCGATCTTTGCGGGTTCGAGACTAGCTACGAAGATGCCAATGAAGAGACATTCGTGGAAGAGCAAGAACAGCTCGGTGAATCCGATGGACAGGAGGAGCAGGATGTCACCGGCGATGCTGATATTTCAGTAGTACGACTAAAGGGAATATTCCAGAATGGTTCCGCGACACCTTGCGTGCAGCAACTCAGCTCGATGATGAACCTCAAACGTTCGAAGAAGCTTTGTGCAGCTCCGAACACGAAAAGTGGAAGCAAGCCATGGAAGAGGAAATGCAGTCGCTGCAAGAAAATGCAACATGGGATGTCGTCCATTTGCCGCCAAACAAGAGGCCGATTGGTTGCAAACGGATATGTAAGAAGAAGGTCGATGAAAGCAGAAACGTGATCCGCTATAAAACCAGACTTGTAGCGCAAGGATTCAGCCGAAAGTATGGCACCGATTACGACGAGGTGTTTGCGCCAGTAGCCAAGTAAACCACCTTTCGTACCTTGTTGAGTGTCGCCGCCCGGCGCGAAATGCAAGTGAAACACGTCAAAGTGAAAACGGCGTACTTGCACGGAGGACTGGAGGACACCATCTTCATGAAGCAGCCGAAAGGGTTCCACAATGGAAGCACGGACGAGGCGTATGATTTGCGAAAAAGCCTCTATGGCCTCAAGCAGGCTGGTCGGGTGGGGAATGCCAAAATCTCCGAAGTTCTGAAGCAGCTGGGTTACATGCCATCCGATACAGATCCGTGTCTGTTCGTGAGGACCTAGAAGAAGAAAAACTCGTTCATATTGTTATATGTGGACGATATGCTGATAGTCACCGACACGGAAACTGAATATGAAAGAGTACGGAATCATATTGCGGGGCAGTTCACCATTACGTGCCTTGGAGATGTGAAGCAGTACCTGGGAATTCAGGTGAAACGATCCGGTGGGCAGGTTTTCCTGAACCAGTAATAGATAGAACCAGTGATCTGGTAGAATATATTGAGGAAGTGGCAGAACGGTTCGGACAAACGAATGCAAAGCGCTCTCCGATACCTATGGATCCTGGATACCCGAATGCACAGCAGAAGTAGGAGGATCCCATGCCTAGGAACGACGAGTTCCAGAGCCTGGTGGGCGCTCTACTGTACGTTGCGGTTCATACGAGACCGGACATCGCAATCAGTGCCTCGATCCTAGGTCGCAAAGTGAGTCGACCAACGGAAGCAGATTGGACCGAAGCAAAAAGGACGCTTCGGTATTTAAAGTCAACAGCAAATCTAAGCATACATCGATGCGGACTGGGAGGGTGACAAAGTAGACCGGAAATTGAACACCGGTTTCGTCTTTCGTTTCGAAGGATCAGTCAGTTGGGCAGCTCGAAAACAACCATGCTTCACTCTTTCTTCTACCGAAGCGGAATACGTGGCGCTTTCCGAAGCCAGCCGTGAGCTGATGTAGATGTTGAAACTACTGAAGGACGTAGGAGAAGCAGTTCCTGGTCCAGTAGTAGTATATGAAGACAACAAGAGCTGTATAGCAATGGGCAAATCGATCGGCGGTAACAAAAGGACGAAACACATCGACACTCGCTACAACTACGTGAAGGAGTTAGTCAACGATGGTGTGATGGAAGTTCGCTATTGTCCCAGTGACCGAATGGTGGCCGTAGACCATCGGCCAAAGCCGTTGGCCCGCGTGAAGATGGAGAAGATGCGCCTTGGAATTGGACTACAGCCCGCCGAGCTTGAGGAGGAGTAATGGAGATCTATGCAACTCGGTGGTTGTAAGAACCAATCAAAGTAGTCTGTAAGATTTTGAATTATAATTAAAATAAGTTTACCTTACTTTTTCAATCAAACCAGTTGGGGTTTCTTACCCTAAGATATTAGAAGGTTATGCGTACCTTTACTAGAGAAACTGTGTGTGGCGTCCCACAATTCAACGGTTATACAGGATTTCAGCACTACAGTTTCCGTGTGAAGATGTTCTTGGACTCCGTCGGCGTTTTCAATACGCTACCTGAAGATGCACCGAAAGCTGCTGCTGAGAAGGCGAAGTTTATGGAATCCGATGGAAAGGCCAAGTCTTACATCGTCAGTTTTCTTGCTAAAAAATGTCTGGCGATCGTCTGCGAGAAGGAAACGGCCAAAGGAATGTGGAAGGCGCATGAAAACACCTTTGCGAAGCGATCGATCAATCTGAAAATCGTCTGAAGCTACTGACGGTGATTGCTATAGACCCTCTACTCTCTCACTCCAAGCAAAACTTAAGTGAAGATCAACACGGGTTCATGGTCGGCCGTTCCAGTACCACTTATCTGTTGTGTCTTACTTCGTTTATTAAAAATATGGCCCATATGGCGCAAACGTCATCTACACAGATTACTATTAATTTTATTGTTCCACAATTGAGCAAAATTCTAGCATGTGGGGTGAACAGTAGGTCAATTGTAATGACAGTTTACATTTTTTATTTATCTGATACATGAATAATAAGATTCATGGCCGGGAATAGATTTTAATGTTATTTTATATTATTGTATTGTAATTGTATGGTTATTTTTATTCGGGTTGAATTCGGTCACTTGAAAATTCGTCTATCATTTCGCGGCCTGCGGGACCATGTGTCAAATACAGTCCGACTCAAATTAACGACTACGCAAAATGTATGTGTGTTTGTGTGTGTATGTGTTCGCATTTTGAAAGAAAGATTGTGTTCTGCGTTATCTAATGGATGTATGAAATGCTAGAATAAGCTTTGGATACATTAAAAAATAATTCATTTTGAATCAAATCAAAACGTCAAGAAATCATCCAATGGAACAAACTTTCCATAAACCCTACGTTTATTAAGCCTTTTACATAACTATTTCAACTATTTGCTGAGCGGCCTTACGGCAAATGACCGGAACCTTAGCCATGACGAGTGAAAAGATGGATTTCGGTAAGTTCTTCAGCTCTTTCGTGCCCTTGGCGATCCGCTGCTCCTCAATTTTGGCCAAGATGCCGGTGCGTAAATATCCGGCGAACACAGAGTGCTTACCGATGTCCAATTTCTTCGCCCCGGGGTGCAGCTGGCAGTAGAAAACAAACCACCGAGTGTAGTGGCTTGATTATTTTCGGCATGGTTTATGCAACTCAACTGATTACGCTGTCAATTTATTTCTGAACACAACAAGGTTACTAAGATTGGCGATGCATAAGTCAAGCTGAACAATGCATAATGTCCTAAGTAACATTAGGAGACTCTCTTCGTCGACTTTCTCATTACGTTCTTACGGCTATGTTAAAACATGTTAAAGTAGTTTCAAGAGACAGTACGGTAATATAAAGTGTAATTTAGGATCCAATATGCCAAAAACATCTGCAAATCGTTTAACAGACAAGTAATTAACGAAAGAGAAAGTCGACGAAGATAATCTCTCAATGGTACTTAGGACCTAATGCATTGTTCAGCTTGAAGTAGATTTATCATCAGTTGGCAGCAGGGATGCCATATTCACAGACATGTCTGTAAATTTGCAGACTTTTCATTTTTATTGCAGACTTTTTTAACGATGCAGACATTTAGCAGACATTTTATTTATGTTGCAGACTTTTACAGACATATGAAATATTTTTTTAAATTTCAAATAAAGGTCTTCTCTGATGTTCAGATTTAAAACGTACGAGGATCTAAACAGTATAGTAGATACGGTAAGAAGCTTTGTTGAAATATTTTGAAATATCGTAGGTATCATTTAAAGTAGAAATCCTTGAAGCAACGAAAGTGATGGGCCACTTGGAGAGACAATGGGCCCGGAGATAAGTATTATATAGGACCTCTCCGAGGGTAACATGGAGTCCCTACTTATCGTAGTGTTCAATCCCACGCGTGTTCAAACCCAAGCGAATAATTACGGTCAAAGCGTTGGTAATAATGGTCTTTGGCTATTAAGTCACATAAAAAATCAAGGTGCACAACAATTCAAATCATATTTGAGAAACTTAGAGACTTCCTCCAAAAAAGAACTTCTCCTATGGTCAAGTAGAAACTTCTCAGAAGTATTGGGAGCAAGCAGTTCATGAAAGAAGAACCTTCAAAAATGCATTACCGAAGTTCATGATCATACTTACCAGAATTTCAAGACAGAACTTCCCCAAGCATCAGGAGAGGACTTATCAGAGCTTCAGGAAGAAGTGTAAGGGAGAGGACTTCTCTGAACTTTGGAATTTTTCAAAGGTTTTGGAGTTTTTCCCAGAAATTCAAGATTGAACTTCCCGAAGTTCAGAAAAAAAACTTCCTCAAATTTCAGACGGGAGCTAACCAGGAAGGGCACTACCTATAATTTCTCAAAAACCAGGAGAAAAAAACCTCAGGACGATGCATCATAGAAGATGAGGAAAGAACTTCTCTCAAGTTCAGGAAATAAGAAGTTCCGGAAAAAAAAAATTCTCGAAAGGTTAGTTGGAACTTCCTAGAAGTACTTGGCCGCTTTTCCAAAGCTCAGGGGAGAACATTCTGCATTTCAGAATAAGGATTTCTCAAAATTCTTTATAGAGAAAAGAATGAAACTTTCCAGGAGCATTGGCCTTTTTTTCTAATTTATCCAGGAACTATCCAGAAGTGCTAGAGAGCTTCCCTAAAGTTCCGAATCGCTCATTCCAGCATTTCAAAATGAGAACTTCTCGAAGTTCACGAAATCCCAGAAGATATGGTAAATTCTTTTGATAAAATCAGGAAGTAGGAAGTATAGGGGGATCTTTCTAGTAGTTCAAGTAGGAATTTCTCAAAAATTCAGGAACAAACTTCCCCGAAGTTCAGGAAAATACTCCCTTGCAGTTCAAAAGAGATTATTTCGGCAGTTCAGAAAAGAATGTCTCAGAAGTTCAGGAAGAAACTTCTACCAACTTAAGAAGATTTTCCAAGAAATTCTGGAGAGTACGTTCTCAAAGTTTTGCAGAAATTTTCCTCGTAGTTCAGGATAGGACTTATCATAAATTTGAGAAGTAACTTTGTTCAGGAAAAAGATTAATAAATGCTTCTGGAAGGTAAGGTTGGGTTCTTAAATATTAATTTCGAAGCAAATAAGGAATGACTGCCAAGAAGTTCATGAAGAATTTTGCCTGAAGTTCAGGAGGAAACTTCCCAGAATAAATCAAAGAGCCTTGCAGAAGAGAGTTTTCCTGAAATTTAAGAGATAATCACTGACTAACCGAAGTAGCAGTGTATACAAAAATCATTCATTTGACCAGAATGATATTGATGATCAAATATGGTACACACCATCAATGGTTATTGTTGAATCAAGAAAAAGTCTGTTGAATTTATAAAATGTAAACTAAATTTTGGTTTTAAAATACAAAACTGGAAAAAGCGTCACAGGGGAAAAAACTAAAGAATATTGTGTCATCTATGCGAATGCTTCAAGCTTTAGTGTCACTTTCAAAACTGTGAAACAAGTGTAAGGTTCCATACAATCCATGAAATAGATGCAGACATGTTTACATAATCACACATATAGCGATAATGAAATAACTCGCTCTTTTATTACGTCTTTTCGTTGAAAGAAGTCTAATTTTCTAAACGGACAATTTACGGACTTTTTCAGACATTCCCAGACATTTCAAATTTTTATCACAGTTATTTGAAAAAAATATCTGGCATCCCTGGTTGGCAGGGTGATCGCACGGAAAATTACTAAGATCAGTTCATTTCTTTAATGCATACGTTATAATTGGCCTGAAATGCCACGAATATAACGTACCGACAGATCATAATTTTATCGATTTCAAATCAGTTCAAGACTCAATCGATCGAGACCAGCTATGGCAGTTCATGCACGAATATGAATTCCTCGAAAAACTGACGCGGTTGGTCTAAGCAACAAGGGCCCTTAGATGACGTGAAATCAAATTGATAGCTTCAGAGAAGTTTTTCTTAAGATTAAGGCACATCTGAATAATAGGTCGTCCATAAACTGCGTTCATCAGCATTCGATTAAACTTTTTTGTGTGACGTT
This sequence comes from Aedes japonicus, assembly GCA_034211315.2. Taxonomy (NCBI): domain Eukaryota; kingdom Metazoa; phylum Arthropoda; class Insecta; order Diptera; family Culicidae; genus Aedes; species Aedes japonicus. Next base: position 96,676 of record JASCZW010006094.1, read on the forward strand.
CTAGGCTTATGAAATATTCTACAACCCCTTTCAAACCCATATTTTAGCTCTAACTTTTTTCTTTGATTTTTCTGCGAACTACTATGTTCCAGAAAGTATTGCGTTTTACTTGAATACAAAACTTTTTAGAAGACAGCAATACGCTATCCTTTAAAAATGAACGCACCCTAAAACGATATTGGAAACAATTTCCGTGAGGAAGGCTAGAGGGTCTGCATGAGATGGACCTTCTTGAAGCTAGTATCGAGTCCCCCCCCCCTTCTCTCTCTCTCTCTCTCTCTCTCTCTATCTTCGAACACCCAACAAACAAAATTACTGGACATCGAAACCCACTGCCTCACACTACAAACTACTGGCTACCGAACCCCACGTGCTTCTACCTGGGTTTCGTTTCGGATCCCGTTCCAACCCCCTCTTAGCAAATTATTACGACCAGATCCCCATAGACACAAACTCGCCCACTAAACTAACTAACCATCCTAATCGGAACCACTGAAAATGGCAGCCCCCAACTCTGTATTATTTAGTGCTTCGTATTAAAGGTCCCTAAGACCCCCTCTACTTGGTAGGACCCCTCCGGTCTTACCACGCATCACCACCTTTCGACAAGAGACGAACCAGTCAAAGGCTGAATGTATAGAAATCCAATCCAATCCAATCCAACATCAATATTTGAAGAAGGTTTATTTTTTTTATAAAAACCATAAACACTTTTGTTTGACATGCAATAGCGACAATTATAGCACACCAAAAGTATTGTCTTTTATTGCCTTAGAATCAATGGCAAAACAACTTTTCTGATTTTTTTTAAATAAAACAGTAAAGGCAAAATATCCGAATTTTATAGGGGCACCCTAAGCAATATAGGAAAAAAATCTCTTATTTAGCCTTTTTAAAGCTACAGAAACAATTATTCAATCAAAGTTGCTTAAAACTTTATGATCTTTAACTTTTCTCAAGAATAAGCCTTAATTTCAGCAATTAAAAGCGTTAGATTTTCGATTTCTCTGAAAATAACGACCGCCCTAGTTTTCATTCACACCAAAAGAAGGGCCTCATTATAAGAAACAATGTTGCTCCGAAAATTCAAACTCAGGCTGAAAATGTATCTTTCCAGCTAAGTTTGCATTCTGGACCACTGTGCATTGCTTGGTTTTTCGGAAGCTCCGAAACATTCGTAAAATTTCATAACTCAGCAATTCCATAACAAAAAGATATAGTAGATCATATAGTTTCACAATATTTGGTAGGCTCGTTACTTTTGCGGAATGTATATGGTTCAAATTTTTCATTTTGCCATTCAGCCAACCGAACTTTAAAGAAAAATTTAAAAAAAAATTACGAGATTTGAACCACTTGACCGATTTTCAATATTTCATGTTAAACAAAACAAGAAATAATAAGTTATAGTTTTAAGGAAAAGTATAAATACAAAAGAAAAATCTCGTTATATAAATCAATTAGAGAAATATTCAATTTTCATTATTTTTGTGCAACATTTCTATGTAAATTTCAATTTAGAAAATTCAGACGATGTTGCGTTAAATCATTATGATGATTGAAATGATTTATTCCCACATGTAGATTCATGCTTCTGACTCTTCTAACGAAAAAAAGGATAAACGGATCGATCGGACAACTGACTTATGATTCGTTTGTGTTATCGAAAAATAGAATTGTGAAGTTTTATCCTAATTTACATATCTCACATTATGTAATGCTCTATTTGATTTCCGTTCTATCATGTTCAATACAAGCTTTCTCGCAAAACCACAAATGAGTAACTGCAGTAAAGTCATACTAAAATTGGTTGTTAGTTTATTTAAAAATGAGAACCAAAATATATTCACCAATAGTGATATCTGATCCAATTGACACTTCACTAGGAGTACTAGGAATAAGGACCCGGATGAGTTCATTGTGGTCCGGAAAGCTTTATATCATCACCACATCAATTATTTTTGAGTTCTCAAGTAACTTGATTTGGGCTTTGAGTCAAATCCATATCTGGCCACTTTCTCGGGAGTTTTTAGACTGTTCCGATGATTATAAATACACTAATGATTAACCGTCAATTCTTAAGGCGTGCAGTATTCGAAGAACTTTTGTCCTGTTGCTTACATCAAAATTAAACTGTTGTTATCATTTTTTTTTTCACTCAGAAGTTTGAAAATATGTGGTCTTTCTCCCGAGGAGTCAGTGGTTTTTTGATCAAAAAATTGGCTTAGGAAGAAAGTGTGAGGGTCGGAGCAGTTCAAACCGCATTAAGGAAGTATAAACAACAGTGCTCTCTCGTAGATTCTCCAAGATTTGGTAGAAAACCCGGCCCCGCTGACCCAGGATCCAGGATGTTCTTGGATCAGTGAGAGCCATTAACACCGAAAAATTAAGCATGAAGGTAAAGGTATGGCAGGCCATATGCGGATGTAAATAATATCTCGTCCATTTATTACGACAATGAATGGTCAAGTCAACGTGAAGGAGTATCTGCAAAACAGGTTGCTACCCTTTATCAAACAGCATAACAAGCCTCATAACCTAGTATCTCTGGATCCATATACATGTATGCTTCTTTATGAGAAGAGTAAAACTGTGGTCATATTGTATGAGATATAGGTATTTACCGATCTTATGGATATCCAAAACATTCCAAGATTCTTGCGTAAGATGAAATCCAAAGCTGTAAAAAAAAATCTGGAAGTCGCCATAGAGTTTGTGGCCACTGGCAAGCAGATTTGTGGGAAGTTATCAAGCCAGTTTTGTGAACGGTCGATCGCCACATACGATACCATTGATCGTGAAGAGCTATGGAAGATTAAGGACGAGAACGTTTTTCCCGGGAAACTGACCAGAATGATCAAGGCTACGATGGATGGTGTACAGTGTTACGTGTTACGAAGATATCGGGTGTGTTATCTGACTCATTTGAAACACACAAAGGACTTCGACAAGGCGATGGTCTTTCCTACCTCCTGTTCAACATTGTGCTAGAAGGTGTTAAGAAACGTACAAACAAACCCAACATGTGGGGTACGATTTTCAATAAATCCGGCCAGTTCATCTGCTTCGCTGATGACGTGAACATTGTTGGCAGAACGTTCCAGGTGGTAGCTGATCAGTACCCCAAGCTGAAACGTGAAGCGGACAAGGTTGGATTGAAGGTGAATACATGGAAGACTAAGTATCTGTTGGCTGGAGGAACCGAGCGTCATAGAGCTCCGATCATTGGTTGCGTCGGACAATAACTGCAGCAGAGAAATTCGGAGATGCATTATTACCGGATGTTGTGCCTACTATGGACTTCACTAGACCTTGAGGTCTGGTAAAGTTCACCCCCGTACAAAGTGTACAAAACGCTGAAACGGTAGTTCTCTACGAGCACGAGACGAGGACAATGCTCGAAGAGGTCCGGCAAGCACTTGGAGTTTTCGAACGGCGCGTGCTTACGACCATTTTTGGCGGTGTACGTGAAACCAGTGTATGGAGGAGAAGGATGAATCACGAGTTGACGCAGCTCTATGGTGAACATAGTATCTGAAGCTGTTACCTGTTACCTTGAACATGTTGTAAGAATGTCGGACAATAACCCCGCAAAAATGGTATTTGCCTCGAATCCGACCGGTACAAGATGGAAAGGAGCGCAGTGAGCTAGCTGGTTAAACCAAGTGGAGCAAGGCCTTGGAAGTGTGGGACATTCAAGAAACTGGAGATAAGCAGCCCTCAACCGATTTTTATGGAGAAATATCGTGACGCAGGTGTGGTCCTTTCAGGACGTTGGACCAGCATAAGTATGTAAGTAAGAGATGACCAGGACGTTGAAAGTAATTTCAACACACAGAATCTCTGATGAAGAAGTTCTCATTGCAGTTTCTCAAACCTTAGTTCTGAACTTCTGGTTTCATCAAATTTGAAAGAGTTAGAGCATGTATAGGTGAAAACACATATTATTGATGAAATTAAAATTTTCGTGTATTTTCCACCAGATCAAGTTTGTAAGTCAACAACTGAAATCTTTCTTCAAACTTGTAAAGTTCAAATATTTGGCGATTTCAATCAGCGCTATGCACATTTTATTCTTGACTCAGTAAATGAAATTATTTCACTTCCTGTTGTTGGTGATAATGAAACATTTCAATTTATTTCTTATAAGCTTGTGTTTTTGAGGCATAACCAAATAAACTCGTGAAAAACCAGCCAAATTGCTGCTTACATTGTTTATTAACAAATAAACATGGAGATTTCTGCGTATGTTAATCTCTTTATCCATTATGGAAAATTGAGGATATTCACAGAGCAATCAAGTTTTCTGTATATATGAATAATAAACATAATACCAATGAATGCGATTACGAGAATGTCTTTGATTACTACAAACTCAAGTATAACAATATTAAGTATAAATTGAGTAGGTCAAACTGACCACAGGTTTTAAAAAGTCAGAAAAATGTTGAAAGTGCAGTAGAGATTTTTTTTTAAATGTTACTGGAAACAATTCAGGAAGAGTTTCCTCTGACGAAAAAAAGGCAAACAGATGCTTCTAAAAATCCAATTTTGTTTAACAAGCAAATTACTAATTTGAAAAATCGAAAACAATAGGTTTAAAAAATGTTCAGTAACTACAATACTCAAGCTAATATAGAAAAGTATTTGAAAATCTTCGACCAACTTAATTAAGCTGTTTCCTCAGCACTATCTGAGTATTAAGTCATGTCCGAAAAATTTCTGAATTACCTTAAGACTAAGGTTAAATCGTGAAAGTTTTCAACAAATATGTCTTTGGCCGAAAAAGAAGAAGATAACTCAGAAGATATTTGGTATGTTTTTGCAAAATTTCTTCAAAAGCCTTACACAAAATGTTCGGACAATGACCGTAACTTTGAATGTTTCTCATACTTTCCTGACAATCCAAGTAATATTGGTGTTCGTCACATTGTTCAACAACAAGACATACTCACAGGTCTAAAACAATTAGACGCTTATCAAGGCTCAGGACCTGATGGAATTCCACTAGTATTCATGAAAAACCTAGCAACTGAACTTAAAACGCCTCCTCTATTCTGGCTGTTCAATATGTCACTGGAAAGGGGTTAATTTCCGAAAGAATGGAAAAAGTCTTTGCTCGTACCAATGTATAAATCTGGCAAAAAATCCGGAATTCTAAATTATCGTGGCATTGCCGTAATATCATGCATTCCAAAAAAAATCGAATCGATCTTAAATAGGAATGATTTTAGCCGAATTCAAAATACAATAGCTAATGCTAATGCTAATGCTTTTTCAAAGGCCGCTCAACTGCTACGAACTGGAAAACACATAATGGCTCTTTACACCGACTTCAGTAAAGCGTTTGATAGACGAGACTTGAGAATTGAGATGAGCTTGCTCAGTTGGATCGAATCGTATTGAACTGATTGTCAGCCAATTGTAAAGTTCAAGAATAAAAAATCTATTCCAATTCAAGCCACTTGTTGAGTTCCTCAAAGCTCACACAGGACCTCTTCTTTACATTATATATATTAATGACATATCTCTTGTTTTAAAAAATCTCAAAGTTCCTAAATATGCAGATGCCATTAAACTGTCCTCAGTAATTAAGAGCGATAGTGAAATTAATGTATTTCGCAATGAGATTCAAATACATGCTGCTGTAAAAGTTTTATACATGCTGCTGTAAAAGTCTATTGAAACTAAATGTTTGAAAAGGTTATCTTATAACAAAAAGCACGCCAAATGTTCAAGTTATGTAGGGAATTCTACAAAAATGCTCTTTGTTACCTTTCTTCCCAGCGTACGAGGCACGTTGTATGCTGATCAATATTGAAACTTTTAAAGTAAGTCGCGATAATGCAAAGGTCTTATTTGTTAATGATTTGGTATCACAACGTATTGACTCAACTGATCTTTTGACAAAGCTAAATTTATATGCCCAACTCGACAATAACGTAATCGTAACCTATTCGCGGTAGATCGTCATCGTACCAATCATGCTAAATTTGGACCGCAAAGCCGCATAATGATTGTATATAATCAGCATTGTGCATGATCGACTTAAATGCACCTCGGACAGAATTTAAAAGAGTATTTCAACACTCTGCGAAGTAATATAACATAGGCATTAAACTTTTAGTACAAGAATTAGAGAAAAGAACTAGTTCACCAAGATGAACGAGTGACCCAACGCTTTTCTTAATTCTAGGGTTTTTTTTTCATTAGGGCGAATCTAACATAGAGAGGCTCTCTTTGACTACTCTCTCTCTTTCATTCATATTCAAATAACCTTAACGTTTTTCATTCTTCTATTTACAGAGTATGCTAGCCAGCACTGTTGTGTTTCGATCTGTACTAGTGAATGCCTCGAAAGTGTTATAATGGCGCTGTAATGAATGAAAGAGAGTTAGCCCGGAGAGAATCTCTCAATGTTAGATTCTTCTTAATGAAAAAAAAAATCCTAGAATTGAGCTATAGCTCACCCGCTGACCGCCCAAAAAACTAATATGTGAGTGGGAGCGTGAACGGTAGCTATTTGTGTTTTCAATATGATAAGCGAGCGAGAGCGCGAACTGCAGAACCTGTCCAATATAGCTCACGAACTGTACCATGTGATAGGGGAGCTAGAGCTATTTAACTGAGCGAGAACGCCTATTGAAATGTGACTCCCGAGCTCCTAATCGACTGTTAGAGCTAGTTGTACGTAGTGAGCAAGAGCGGAAACGAGATGGAAAGGCTCATCATCTGATTAAATGTTCTCCTAAACCAGAGGAACGTTCGGAACTGCCATGAAAAGAGCGGGAGTGGAATTAAAACTCACATGCAGATGGAAGTTTTTCTTCCACGCTCTCGCTCAACATTGGTTTTCAATGGTTCTCTGTGTATGATTAAATTAGGAAAAAATCATCCTATAGCTATAGCAGAATGTTCTGACGAGATAGAACTCCACGTTCGAAACGTTAGAACGGTTGCTATTGAACAAAGATGCTGTAAGTTCAATTTCGGCCTTATTGGATTAGATCCGCTTCTCGGCCTATTCAATGAGGCTTCATCAGAACAATCTATTTCCTTACCTAAAGCTCAGTACTTGCCCACATTATGAGGAAACGAATTAAACTACATTCAAACGATTCTCTTCCTCCAAATATTGAAAAGTTGGCAAATGAACTGGAAAATGGTCTTACCAAGCAGATCGGGGAAAGAGAATCGAATGAACCGATCGCTCAAGCCACCTTTCTCGATCCGTGGTTTAAGCAGCAAGGTTTTGGAGATGTGGAGATTTCCAACGTGACAATCCAAGGTCTCATGTAAAAAAATGCGGAAGAATATTGATACTTCGTGTACAAATCAGAAAGCTGAACCCCAATCGGCATCAGCATCAGATAATGATAAAAAGGATGTGCATTACTGCAACGCTGTACCTTGTGAACAGATCTTTGCAAAGCAGAGCAACTTGGTTGGTGAGAAACGTAGTAGGCTAACCACGAAACCTATTACGTAAATTGTAATTATTTAAAAAAAAAACAAATCGAATATTTCATCGATAAATCCATATATTTTTTTAAATCTGAATACGCTGATCCGAATTAGCTAAATGCTAGGAAAAGAGCAAATGAAAGGTTCTGGAGAACTAGCTCACTTTAATAAGCGGAACTGTTTGGAGCCGCTCGCTATAGTGAGCCATTTTGCCCACCTCTAATAAGATTCATATCCATCGATGCAACAGAACTGTGTCTAATAAATAAATAAAATCTGTTTTTGTTTCGGTTACCGGTTGTTCTGGCAGCACTGCATGCTCTCGGCTGCATGACTACCCGACCATCAGTTGGTTTTAAATCAAAGTGCATTGAGCGCTTGAAGTAAAAATAAAAGCAGCACGTTAGGCCTGGTCAAACCTTGAACAAAACTAAATCAAAAATGAAACTGATATTAATCCTCTGCTGGAGATGCCCTTAATTGTTATTGTGTTATTTGAATTATTGAGATATTTTTTTGAACGCTCGTTTTCTTTAAGCAAAGTTATCGATCCTGAAAGCTAAGTTATTGCAATTGGTTTAAATGAAATTTAACTCTACATCTCCAATAATATGCTCAACACATTGTTTACGAGTTCCACTTGAATGGTTGCAGTAGACAAATTACCTCTCACCCACCCAGCCTAGCAACCCATGGCAAGGTGGTCTTCATCAAAACAACTCGAACACACCCGAAATCTTCCAACTCCAATTCAGCGACTGGGTCAAAAACTGCTTCTTAATCTAAACCCCAATTGTCTCGTCTCATCGTGGGTATTAATAATCCTTCACGTGCATGATAGCCTAAAAATTCACTCCTAACAACACGTTTGAACTTTTCACCTACAGCTTCGAACGTCTCCTGTGTATCCTGGAAATCGTTTCATCCGATCCCATTATACATTCATTGAACTGCCTCCGAAGTTCCCGCAATCTTGTTTTCCCATCATCAAAAGCCAATTCGCATTAATCGGCGCCGTTTCGGAATCTCAATGCATGCGGCATCGGGATTGCTTCTCGGAATCAGAGTTTTAACACAAACATCGAACTCCCGCTCCATCGGGAAACGGCTTCTGGCCTCGGGCCTCCAAGTCAGACTCTTTCTGCCGATGTGTGTGTGTGTGTTTGTGTTTGTGTGCAATTCGATTTGAAATGCAGAACTATTTAAGCTGCAGTTTGTGATGGCATTTGCTATTCATCGCCTCCGCTTTGCATACAGTAGACTGGGAAAATGCAATCATATTCGATGCTGGCGATGCATATGCATGTGCAGTAGAAACAGCAGCAAATGTTTATACAAAACCATTCCAAGAGCCGTTAAAGTTCGGATTATGCGGTAGGGTCGAGTCGGTGGGATTTCTTCGGCTGTTGTCACTTTAGTGAAGCGATTTTGCGAAAATTTCTGAATTGATTTCCCTTAAAACAACTCATCCAAGGGAGCGATCGCAAAGTTCCAACGTTTGTCTTCGCAGAGAAGGAACGAAGTTTAATCATTTCTTTTCCACGAAAACAAAAGGAACTAGTGGAAAATGCAAATTTACTTGCCATTTCCAACTAAATATCAGTTTTTATGGTTCATTTTCAGATGCTCTGCCGCATTCATGTGTTCCGAATTTATCGTTTAAGTGTGGGAAATATCGGTGGAAACTTTTCCCATTTCCAAGTTTAGCTTGCCGCCTCTCCTGCGCTACGATAAAGAACCCGCTGGTAAGTGCCATGCCAGCCGCCGGACAAACGGTATGCCATTTGAATAAATATGCAAAAATGTACATGCATATATTTTGTGGTTATTTTCATTTTTATTATTTTGGCAGCCACTTTCCGAGTTCAAGCTACGGCAATCGGCGGATGCCTCGTTTCTGCCTTTTCCTTGGTGTAGGCGGCAAACACTCGAGTTTTGATTGTTTAACTAAATCAGTTCCTTCGAGTGACGACTGACTGTTGGGTTGTAGGACAACTCGAAGGAAACACAACATTAGTGCTTACCACCCACGCAAATTATTGATCCGCCTGCCAACCGAAGGACAACGACATTTACATAATGTAATCAGGTCACCGACCAGACGTGATTGCGGAAGTACCGATTTTGATGATTGATCTCAAGTACACTTCGTACATTTTGAACTTGTTTCTGGAACAGCAACAATTGCAAACATAACTCGAATTCATTGTCACCGAGGCCGGTTCGCTACAGGCAGCGGGAATTAAAACCCATTCACGAAACGGAACCAACTGAGCCAACCGAAGCGAGGCAGCGAGCTTTTGTTTGTTGAATGAGCGTCATAAACATGGACTAATTCTATTTACGCTCAAATACTGTAAACTCGACATGACTTCGTGTTTCGCGTGCGGGTGGGTTCCTCGTTTTACTCACCGAGTTGAATAATAGTGCATAATCCTAGGCTTGAAAAAAGAGGATTTAATTTAATGTTCGTTTGCTAAGTATGAGGTGGATGGGCGGCTAGGGGGAGCGAAGCTTAAGTATACTCTCCGCGAGACGGATGGAAGACGAAGATTAAAAGCAGGGAACTGCTCGGCACTGGTTAATTTTTTTGGGTGAAAGATGCTTTAACAAATAGAAAATATACCGTTTCACAAAGTCTTTTTAACAACCACTGCTGCAATTGGGACATGAGCATCAGTTTGATTGACCACCCTTGTTTGCTACTCCGTTATTCAGCTGTAGATCAGCTGTAGTCAGTAGATTGCGAATAACATACATCTTTGATTTAACCCTCCTGGTGCATTGAGGTCGTTTTTGACCAATCAACATCTCAAAAAGGCTCTAGCGTCTAGGAATCTGAAAATTTCTCAATTTTTCCAACTTTTGAAAACGAACATTTTTTTAGCAGTTAAAGCTTTCAACGACCTCTAGAATTCAGGGTCAAAAATGACCCAAGACTTTTACCCTCTCCCAAAAGTTTATTTTTGAACCGATTTTTAATTTCTTTACCCCCTCTCGAAGATCATGGTTGTCACCTTGTCGTAGGTGAGAGGGCTAATCCCATGCAAAAGGCCAGCATGGGAGACTGAGAACATGATCAGCAGTGATAGTATCACACTCTACTTTCTTTAAATTGCCACGTCGTAGTACGTTTATTAAAAGGCACTGAAAGAGGTGTCTTACTGGCTGGTTTAGCCGCAATTCACTCTTATACGAAGCTGGGAACAATCTACAAATTCCTTCAAATAATTTAGGGAAACAACAAGAAGTGCACTTTATTTGCTTGGCAACTTTTTCATTGCTGTTTACTCTCTAATTGTCATTGAATAAACAGCAAATATACCTACACGCTTGGTATTCTTAATAATCTTATTGTTCCCATCATTGTCGAAGAGGGTGAGTGTTTTGATCATGATTGTGAGCAACTAGTAATATGTCCTGATGTGTCATGTGCAGATAATGCAAATCTATATAAATAAAAATGAGTTGGGGTTTCCTTTGTCACGATTTAACTCGCGAGCGGAAGAACCGATCGGCGTGAAATTTTGTATGCAGAGATTTTTGGGGCCGGAAAATAATGTTATGATGATTTGAGACCCCTCTCTTCACTGGAAAGGGGGGCTCCCATACAAATGAAACACAAATTTCTACACAACTCGAGAACTAAGCAAGCAAAAAAAAAAACAAATTTAGCATGTGTGAGTTTTTGAAGGCAAAAAAGGTTTTTAGGGTAGCTTGAGAACCCTCCCCGTCATATAAGGGGGGGCTCCCATACAAATAAAACACAATATTCCTCATAACTCGGGAACTAATCAAGCAAACGGAACGAAATTTAGCATGTGGTGGTTTTTGAAGACACAAAATTGTTCTATGTTGATTTGAAACCCCTCTCCTTTCTGAAAGGGGGGGAACTATTCAAATGAAACGCAAATCCTTGCATAACTCGAGAACTTATAAGAGAAATGGAATTAACTTTCGCATGTGGAAGTTTTTGAAGGAGGGAAATGTTTCTATGATGATTTGAGACTCTTCCGTCATATGAAGAGGACGGGGGGAGGGGGTGCTCTCAAACAAATGGAAACCAAATTTCTGCATAACTCGAGAAATAATCAAGCAAATGGAACCAAATTTGGAATGGACGAGTTTTTTAAGGCATGAAATGTTTTTATGGTGGTTCAAAGCCCCTCCTCCTTCTAAAAAGGGGGGCTCTCAAACAAATGAAACAAATTTCAACCAAACATGAGAACTATACCTACTGCTTTGCAAATTTGTATACAGTGGTTTTTGGGTCCAGGAAAGCATCTTATGATAGTTCGAGACCCCTCCCACCTTTAGAAAGGGGGGCTCCCATGCAAATGAAAAACTATTTTCTGCATAACTCGAGAACTAATCAAGCAAATGGAACCAAAATTGGTATGGGTGAGTTTTTAAAGGCAAGAAATGTTTTTGTGGTAATTTAAGACCTCTCCTCACTCTGAAAAGGGGCTACCATACATACGAAACACAAATTTAAACCAAACATGAGAACTATCCCTACCGCTATGCAAATTTGTATGCAGGGGTTTTTGGGTCCGGAAAGGATCTTATTATAGTTCGACACCCCTCCGCCTTTAGAAAGGGGCTCCCATGCAAATGAAAAACTATTTTCTGCATAACTCAAGAATTAATCAAACAAATGGAACCAAATATGGCATGTGGAGGTTTTGTAGGCAAGAAATAATTCTACGGTGGTTTGAGACCCCAAGCAAAAGAAACCACATTTAGCATGTGTGAGGTTTTAAAGGCAAGAAAGGTTTCTATGATGGTTTCAGATTCCTCTTCGCGAAAGGGGAGGGGGAGGGGGCTCCTATACAAATGAAATCGATATTCTGTATAACTCGAGAACTAATCAAGCAAATTGAACCAAATCTGGCATGTGGAGGTTTTTGTAGATGAATACTGTTTCATTTGAGACCCCTCCCGTTTCTGAATGGGGGGGGGGGCTCCCATACAAATGAAACACAAATTTATGCATAACTTGAGAACTAATCGAGCAAATGGAATCAAATTTGGCATATGGAGGTTTTTGAAGGAGAGAAATGTTTTTATGGTCATTGAGACTCTTCCGCCTTCTGAAGAGAGGGGGGGGAGGGGGCTCTCAAACAAATGAAACACACATTTCTGCATAATTCGAGAAATAATAAAGCAAATGGAATCAAATTTGGCATGTGGAATTTTTTGAAGGAGAGACATATTCCTATGTTGGTTTAAGACCACTCTGCCCTCTGAATGAGGGGGGTCCCATAGAAATGAAACGCAAATTCCTGCATAACTCGAGAACTAATAAAGCAATTTGAATCAAATTTGGGTTGTGGATTTTTTTGAAGGTCAGACATATTTCTATGGTGGTTTGAGACTCCTTTGCCCTCTGAAAGGGGGGGGGGGGGCTCTCATACAAATGAAACGCAATTTTCTGCATAACTCGAGAACTATTCAAGTAAATGAAACCACATTTGGCATGTGGGGGTTATTGGAAACACGATTTTTATTTATATTAAAATGGATTTCTGTCTGACCGATCGGAGTGAAAATATGTATGCAGGTATTTTTTGGGGCTGGGGAAGGTTCTTATGATTGTTTGAGACCGCTTCCTTCTCCCGGCTCGCATACAAATGAAACACAAATTTCTGCATAGCTTGAGAACTAATCAAGCAAATGGAATCAAAAATGGTATGCGGGGTTTTTTGAATGCAAGAAATGTTTCTATGGAGAATTCAAACACAAATTTTAACCAATCCTGAGAATTATCCAGGTAACTAAGCCACAAACTGTGTATTGTCTGGGTAAGAAGAATGTTCTGATAGAAGTTTGAACTCCTTATACTAAAAAAAATACTCATTAAAAATAAACGTCAGTTCCATGCAATGTTCATTCATTTAGTTGCAGGCGTAGCAACGCTCGCACCGGGATCAGCTAGTCAATATAAATAAAAATGAGTTGGGGCTTCCTTTGTCACGATTTAACTCGCGAGCGGAAGGACCGTTTGGCATGAAAATTTGTATGCAGGGTTTTTTGAGGCCAAGGAATATTTTTAAGATAGTAAGAGACCCCTCCCTTCTCTGAAAAGGGGGGCTCTCATACAAATAAAACACATTTTTCTGCATAACTCGAGAATTGATCAAGCAAAGGCACCCAAATTTAGCATGCAGAAGTTTTTGGAGGCAATTAATGCTTCTATGGTAGTTTGAGACCCCTCCCCTCTCTAGAAAGGGAGGCTCCCAAACAAATGAAACAGAAGTTTCTGCATATATCAAAAACTAATCAAGCAAATGGAACCAAATTTGGCATGTGGGGTTTTCTGGTGGCGGAAAATGTTTCTATGGTAAATTGAGACCCCTCCCCTCTCCTAGAAGGGGTGCTGTCATACAACTGAAACTGATATTTCTTCATAACTCTAGATCTAATTAAGCAAATGGAACCAAATTTGACTTGCGGGGATTTTAAAGGCAATAAATGTTTCTACGGTAGTTCGAGACCCCTCCTCCAACTCTGGAAGGGGAGAGGAGGGGCGGGGCTCCCATACAAATGAAACACAAGTTTCTGCATAACTCTAGAACTAATCAAGTAAATGGAACCATATTTGACAGGTACAGGTTTTTGAAGGCAAGAAATATTTCTAATGTAACTCGAGACCCCTCCGCCCTCTGTAAGAGGGGAGGCTCTCATACTAATGAAACACAAATTTGTGCATAACTCGAAAACTAACCAAGCATATGGAATCAAATTTGGCATGTGGAGGTTTTTCAAGGAAATAAATGTTTCTAAGGTGGTTTGAGACCCCTCTGCCTACTGGAAAGGGAGACTCCCATAACGGGTGTCCACTAAAAAATGAGAATGATTTCAATACTTTTCCATCAGAACAATAGAAATGTCACGCATAGAAATGTCACTTTAGATGAATGAATCGTTGCACTCTCCAGAAAATTTTCATACACTCTTATTTCACTCTAACATGTTCAGTCGTGTTCAGCATGCCGTCGAAACAGGAAGAACTGCGCGCGCGCGTTGTACAATTCTTTCAAGCGAACGAAGATCGTGGAAAAAAATACACGGTGGACCATTTTTGTCGTGAAAAAGTTCCGGTATCCACCGTATACCGTATCCTGGCATGCATGAGAGTAACCCGGAAGAAAGGTTGCGGCCGTCCAGCGAAAATAATGAATGAGAAAACGCTCCGCTCGCTGCGCAGCATGTTCAACAACAAGGATTCGGTAAGTCAACGGGAAACAGCTCGAAAGTTCCATTGTTCGAAGTCACTCATCTGCAAGACGCTAAAGAAAGAAGAATAGTGTGTAGAAAGAAAACCAGATCCCCAGAGTACACAGATGAGCAGATTCAAACCGTGAAATCCCAATGCCGCTGGATGACTCGGAATTACGGCGGAAAATCTTTCGTTCTGGACGACGAAAGCTACTTTCCTCTTTCGAAGTCTCAGATACCGGGAAACGACCGATTCTACACTAAGGACAAATCTACTACTCCTCCAAAAGTAATGTATAAGTTCAAGCACAAATTTGAATCGAAGGTTATGTTATACATCGTAATATCCGATAAGAGTATTTCGAAGCCGTGGTTCAAACCAAGCGGTTTGACCATCAACCAGAGGTTTACCAAAGAGAGTGTTTGCAGAAAATACTCATCCCATTTCTTAAACAACATCACTCGGATGGCAAATACGTGTTTTGGCCGGACAAGGCATCATCGCACTATGCAAAAAAACGCTAACGTTTTTGGAGAGCCAAAATATACCATATGTCCCAAAGACCGGAATCCGACAAATTTGCCACAGTGCCGTCCTATCGAGGATTTCTTTCGGTCTTTTGAGCTCCATGGTATACAAGGATAATTGGAAGGCCAAAGAACACCAAGCAACTTACCAACAGGATCAAAAGCTGCATCCGAAAAATCGATGTGGCTGCCGTCCAACGGTCATGTTCCAGCATAACGACTAAACTGCGCCGCACGGCAGACCACGGACCATATGACAATATTTACTAAACTTAGTTTGAAGATTTAAGTTGACCCTTTTAATAAAATAAATCAGTTTGAACAAAACTTCACTGGTATTTTTTCCTGACCCATTCTCTTCGTTCTCATTATTTAGTGGACACCC